>PVJH01009749.1:0-69222 GCA_004026705.1 Nesogale talazaci | reverse complement strand
GGGCGAAATGAGTGGGAATCAACTAGATGGCAGTGAATTTTGGGAGGGTTTTGTTTGTTTTTAGCTTGGTTTTTGTTTTGGTTTTTTTGCATCACTACCCTCTGGTAGTGGGAGTAGGAGGCCCAACCTTGCTCCTGGAGAGCTGCTGCTGGATTTGAACCACCAATCCAGTGAGCCGCAGACCTGCGCACAACCACAACGCCACCGGAGCCCAGCCTGTTTGTTTTTATTTTATGGACAAATGCTGAATGATACAGGGAATATTTTTTTTAAGATGGAAAGAATTCAGAGAGTATAACACAAAAAAAGTGGTTAAACTCAAACTACTTCAGCAGTTAGCATATGCTCAAGAACCAGTAGTATTGAAGGAAGACGTTTGGAAGACAGCTTCTTTCCTGGTCAACAGACTGAAAGGATTCCATCGGGTCTGGGGGTTGAAGGCAGTCTCTGAACAACTTCCCATGTGCAGATCCCACAGCCTCGCTTGCCAAGAGAGCAGAGGACTTGAAGCACTTACCTGACGGAGATCAAAAACTACAGCCTGCAGTATGGGTAGCAATTCAATGTAGAGAAAGCAAAAACTCTCACCCCTGACCCAACAGAACAAGTAGGAAGAAGCCAGTGAGAATCCAAGGCTCAGCTCTGCCCCCTACTTTTCAGATGACCTGCTCTCTCTCAGTGTGGCCAATACCCCTCTTCCTTTAGCTCACCCCTTCAAGACGAAAAGAGCTCAGAGTACCTTCCTGCGATCATCCCTCCCAGCACTGCCATCCCAGTTGAGCTGCCTGCAACGCAGAGCCACACCCAAGTGCCACGAAATGATCCACAGTTTCCATGCTGATGCTGTGGAGCAAGAATGGACACTGTGTCCAGGACCATCGGTTGTGACCTCTCTCGGCGTCGTCAGTGGTGATAGGCACCATCTAGCTCTGGTGTTGGGTGAGTGAGATGAGGGTTATTAGTCCTCTCGACCAACTGTTTCCATGACTCTTTGGTTTTCTTTTCTCTGCTCCAGAGAGAGACCAAGAGGGGCACCTTAGATGGCTGCTTGCGAGCTTTCCAGACCTTGGTTTCTGCTCATCAACATCTGCAGACACACTGTGTCAAGTCACATAGTTGTCCCCCGAGACGATGGTCCTAAGCCCCCAAGCTCAATGACTCATTCCCGCCAAGTGTTTGCTAATGAATCAGAATCTTTCATAGCTTGGTTCCTTGTATGTTTTCATATATATATATATATATATATATATATATATATATATATATATATATGGATATAGTTGTGGCCCATAGAAATACATAATCTTCTATCAGATTACCTACAGATAGATATTCCTGGTTGCCATCCATACACCATCTCATCGCTGTTCATTTCACATGGACACAGAAGGGTTTAGAATCCTCAGCCCTAGTATGTAGCCAAAGCCGTTTGAATTTCCTCCCCAAGACAAGCATCTGTAGAAACTGCCTGTCACAAGGCTATCGTGGGAGAGAAAGTTGACAAGTGATTCCACACTTCTCTCCACATACAAATGCCGAAGAGTTGAAAAGCGTCAACAACAGTAATTAGTTCTAATCGCCATGTCTATGATGCATGCAGCTGTCTCTCAAAAGTCACTTTGAGATTTTAATAAGGCCATCTCAACCAACCAACTCACCTCCCTCTTTCTCACACCCTACTGAGAAGCTGCCCTTCAAGCCCCGCAGCTGTGGACGACGCTTCGCTCGCTTCCCATTTCCCAGCGATGGGCAAAGGCTGACTGTTGACATTAAGAGGTCAGTCTGAACTTGTCAAACCCCATGATTTTTTTTAAAAAAATTATTGAGCTTAAAGGCCTGGGAAAGAATATTAGCCCTTTACTAAAGCCTCCCCTCTGAGCGCCAGCAATGCTCAGGAAGCAATGGAGAAATAGCGAGTTAGAGAGTAAAGACGACAAGACAGCCAGCATCAATGCCCCGCACACTCTTTCCCCATGGCCGGCTTCAGTCAGCACCAGTCAGCAGACGACAAATACTGGAGCTCATGTGCTGAGCGACACCTGACAGTCTGACTCCGTGTGTTGGTCTTGATAGCTGAATATCCTAGGTAGAGGTGGGCCAAGCCTAGAGAATTTGCCCTTCACATGAGAGGCCCACATAGCACAGTTTGGAAATTAAAACACTGTAGAGGGCTGAGCCCCGGGGCGCAGTGGTTGAGTGTGGGCCTGCAGCCCACTGGGTTGGTGGTTCAAATCCAGCAGCACCTCTTCAGGAGCAAGGCTGGCCTCTCACTCCCACCAGAGGGCAGCGATGCCTAAAAAAAAACTGTCGAAAAGTGACTCTTACTGCATGAGGGTCTCTGGTTTGTGAATTAAACAATGTGAAACGGTAATAAGCATATAAAAAGATTAAAGAATCTAAGGCATCTAGTTAGCGCTGAATAAATGAAGTAAGTTAGCAATGATCACATAATTAGGGAGGATCTGCTCATTATCAGATGTTGTTCTAGGTGTGAAGGACACCGCCATAAACAAAACAAAATGATTGCCCTCATAGGTCTTATTTGTGACAAGCAGATGATAAGCAAGTAAACAAAATATTATATAAGATGTCAGGTGGTAATAAGGTCTCTGAGGAAAAAATCAAAAGCAAATAGGATAAGGGGAAGAAAGTGGATTGTTATTTGGGGCGCAACATCGAAGAAAGTCTTTCTAACGAGGTGGTTTTTGAACCTGAGGGAAATGAGGGAGAAAGCAATGCTAGAAGTGTGGGGAAAGACCACCAGAGACTGCAGTGAGGACACGGCCCCATGGGGCGGGGGGAAGAAACCGGGGGGAGGGGGAAGCCCAAAGACCCACGTGGCTGGATGGGCAACATGCTAAAGGAGAAGAATGTGGGAGAGGATTTTGGAGTCCCTTGAAGACTTTGGGTTTTATTCTAAATGTGATGGGAAGCCACTAGAGGGTTAAATACAGGAGTAACATGATCCCATTTGTGTTTTTAAAGGGGTCCTCTGGATGCTCTTTGAAAACCGATGCTCCCTGAGAAATGGAGAAAGCAGGAAAGCTCATTACCACAGGGACCTCCATGCAGGCCAATGCAGGTGAACCAAAGTGTTTGCAGGGGAATTGGCAAGAAGCCCTAAACCCACAGAGTTTGCTGATGAATGAGATGCGGTGTACAAGAGAGACCGGGGATCAATGATGGCACCAGCGTGTTTGGCCTGAACGGCTGGGTGAGAGGAGCTGCCATTTACCGAGATGGAGACCACTGGAGAAGAGCAAACCCATTTAGTGCTAGAGAAGTTAAATTTGAAATGTACAGTTGACATCCACGTGCAAACGTTGACTAGGTCACCTTCACAGAAGCAGACTGCAGCATCTCTCTCCCACAGAGTGTGAACGGGCAAGTCCGGGAGTCTGCTTTCAGGGGTCGCTGTGCATAGGAATTGTCTTGAGGGCCATGACTTTGTTCAGTCCCTGACTTGCCAAGCTGAGAACTGCCAAGACGGGAAGCACCAACTCCCCCAATAGATGCCTGTGAGTTAGGGAAGCACCTAGTCGTACCCCTGGGTCCCCAGTCCTAGACGTGATTCCTACTGGAGAGCTAGCAAAATACAAAGATCTCTGATTATATGTTCATCCTGGGGGATGGTGCTTCTGCAGGAAAGAATTTGACCTTGCCCCCCAAAGCTTGGCCCTTTGCCTATGGCTCCTGGTTGGTAAGCCGCTAAAGCCGTGGAATTCTTCTTTGTCGTTTGTATTTGTGGTGGACCTCTTACCCCGTTCCTGATGGTTTCTGTTGAGACGTCTCAGGGTGGGCTCCTCGGACCACGTGGTACCCCAGTTAACCCACCGTGTCTGCCTAAGGAAGCCGCAATAAAAATTCTAGACACACAGTGTGAGGGTAGAGAATTTCAAAAAGTAGATGGAAAAACAGAATGAAAAAGTCACGGAATTTGTCCACAAACTTTTTTTTTTAATTGAAAGATCACTTTAGGGCTGAGCCCCGGTGGCGTAGTGGTTGTGCGTGGGACTGCGGCCCACTGGGACAGAGGTTCAATTCCAGCTCCACGGAGCAAAGGCTGGGCCTCCTACTCCCACCACCAGAGGGCAGTGATGCCCAAAAAACAAAACAAAACAAAATAAAAGATCATTTTATTGGGGACTCTTACAGCTCTTATAACAATTTATATAGCAATTGTATCTAGCATATTTGTGCATATGTTGTCATCATTGTTTTTTAAGCATTTACTTTCTATGGAGCCCTTAGTATCAACTCCTCTCCCCACCATGACTCCTTGATAAATTATAAATTGCTATTTTCATATATAATACTGACCACTGTCTCCCTCCCATCTCCTCTCCCCCACCCCATGGTTCCTGTTACTCACCCTGGGGAATTTGGGGTGGTTTTGTGTCGATTATTTTGATTGTTTTCCCCTTTCTCCCCTCCTCTCCTCATCCCCACCCCCGCCCTCCTGGTATCACTACTCCCAGTCCTGTTCCTGGATTCTGTGTGTCCTGAACTCTTACCTCTTATCTGTCCCTGTGCACATGCTTTGGGCGAGCCTGGCCTAGTGTCCACAAACAGCTTGAAGCCCCTCAGAGATGCTTGACGAGGTGTCCCAAATGGTGTATATTGGGAGAGGGATGCATTCTGAGGACCCACATGTGCATGTTTGGGACCCTCCCTGGTGCCACCCAGTGCATCTCTTCCCTTTCCTGTGCCATTGAGTCAATGCTGGCTCAGAGAGAGATTACAGGACAGGGGGGAGGGGGGTACAAGAGTGAACAGATGGAGCTGATGCCTTCAATCTGCTGACCTGTCAGAGCACAGCCCAACACGTACGTCTCCTCTTCATATGTGACCATTCTGGACACATGGTCACTCGGTGCCCCAAGGTCAAGAATTCCATTTTCTACCAAGGCCCAGTCGCATGCCATGAACTGCTTCTCCAAGCATATAATTCTCTGTCGTAAACAGCACGGCTTTCCTCCAGCATTCCAGGAGACACGCTGTGATTCGCCCATTGGACGCACCAGCGCTCTTCCTACCACTGATACTTCCAGCAGTAGTTCTGGCTGTCCTCCAGCACTTCCTGGCACGACTGCCTGCACCATCACCTCAATCTGCCAGCTCACACTCTCCGTCCCCAAGTCCCACACGAAAGCTCTCATCTAGCCTGCTGTATGCGCTAAAGCTTCAATGTTTCGTTGTGTGTATCTTTGCCACGGTGGGGTTTTTTTTCAAATAACAATGAGTGCAAGGAAGAACAAAATGTCCTAAAATTGATTGTGGTAATAATTACACAACTCTTCTTGATATGATTAAACTATTGAGTGGCATGATATATGGATCAAGTGCCAATAGAACTGTCATTTTTTTAAAGTTGTGCCTTTCAAAGTGCTTTGTTTCAAACCTTTGCAAAGACATGGACTCCAATTACAAAAGCTTTATTACTTACTATATGCAGAGGTAAGGAGGATTTCAGGAGGGTAAAGTTTGAAGATGTGTTAAAATCGAAAGGTGAAGCCGTTATATTCTTGACAGCATTTGTAAACTTTTTCCTAATGACTTATGGCTGTCAAAACTGTATTTATCAGATGCTTTTAAAATATATCAACAATTTATATCACTTCAAGGAAAATAATGTAACATGTATGTTAAAAGGTAAAATTGAAACGTTTACTAAAAATGTTAACATATGGAAGAATAGGATAGAAAAAAAGATTTTTTAATAGTTTCATTCACCTATAATTCAGAGATCATAAAATTTGATTGTTCAATCATCTTAAGAAGAGTTATGCAATCATCACCATAGTCAATTTCAGAACAATTTTTCCAGTACTTGTTGCTAACTCTCCACGTTCCCTCCAACCTCTCCTGCCATGCCCCTGGATACTTCTGAATCCAATTGCTCTCTGTATAGATTTACCTATCCTGTATTTCATATACAAAACCATATGGAACCAACAATGACAAGGCAAAATAATGGAAAACTCTCAAAAAGAAAACGTAAAAAGATGGAAGCATCTTTTAAAACAGGTCAAAAGAGAAATCAAATGACAAGGTATTACATTTTACCCTAACTACATCTACTATAATCGAGTTTAAAATGGCCTCTGTGGCAGCAAAGCCCACGTGGAAGAAGCACACCAGCCTGTGTGATCACGAGGGCTCAGTGGGAGCAGGTATCAGCACTAAGGAACAAAAATATTATCACCAAGAATGAGGGGGAGTGCAGGGTGGGGACCCAAGGCCCATGTATGGGCAACTGGACATCCCCTTACAGAAGGGGCAGGGAGGAGACGGGCCAGTCATGTTGCAGAGAAGTAACAATGAAACCTACAACTTTCCTCTCGTTCTTAAAGACTTTCTCCCCCCAACTATCATGATCCCAATTTTGCTTTACAAATCCAGCTGGATTGAAGGAGGTACACTAGTACAGATGAAAAGTGGTAACACGGGGAACTCAGGACAGATGAACCCCTCAGGACCAGTGGTGAGAGTGCAGATAACGGAAGGGTGGAGGGAAGGTGGAGTAGAGAGAGGAAGCCGATTATAAGGATCTACACATAACCTATCTAGAGGACAGACAATGGAGGAGAGGGCGAGGGGAAGTGTTGGGCAGTATAGGATATGGCAAATAATAATTTATGAAATATCAAGCATTGGTGGGGGAGCGGGGTGGGAGGGAAAGGAATGGAAAATTGATGTCAAGGGCTCAGGTGGAACAGCAGATGGTCTGAGAAGAAAGATGGCAGCAGTCATTCGAAGGTGCTTGGCACACTATATGTATGTTTAGATCTGTGATAAGCTATGTATAAGCCCCCAATAAAATGTTTTTTTAATTATTATTTTTTAAATCCTTTGATAACATGGTAGTCACATCCCTCAACTATTGTCCATGTGGGGACCGTGAAAATGGATTTGGGGGTTCTCTTGTCAGCCCACAGCTTTTGGCAAACTGAGTTTCACAATTTAAACAGATCCAATTCCCGCCTTTGGATTTGGATTTTATTATTTACAATCCTTGGATCACATAGGCTGATGTGTTTATTCTCTGTGGACTTAGTTGGTTGTTTTTGTGATGAGAAGCCTTTAAGACACCCAAGAGCTATTCTTTCTGATAGCTGGGCAGCAGTGTGTGGTTTCTTCACCACCCTTTGTTATGGCACCCATATCTTCAGTGATCTCTTCAGGAGGACAAGTATCAACTAGGGCCATATCCTAGATTATGTGTTCTTATATTGGGACTAGAATTAAGTACAAGTCCAAAATCCATTCAAATATCTGTGGTTTATACATGTCATCAGAAAATGCTTTTTTAGAAATGCTTACATCTACAAATGATTTTACAATTGAAAAGAACCTTCCCAAAGATTTAATTGTAAGACTTATAATCGATCATCTGAAAGAAAGTACCTGGAGACACGGTCTCAGAAAGACTTCCTTTCAAATTTTATTCTAAAAAAGGAAATTGAGTTCATAAACTCTACTTAATTGAAATTTAAAATGTCAGTCATCTGCCATTAAAAATTCAAGAAAAACTTGCCAAGTTACCAAGTGACACAGTTTAAAACTTGAACTTCCTGAAAAATTATTAAATGAATTTTGGCTTTGGATTAAGATAGACTCAAACAATCTCTGAAATGTCCCTAAACATACTTCTACTATTTTTCACTATGCATTTAAATGAAAGGGAGTTCTTAGAACTGATCGTTATAAAATCAACTCTGTAAAATGCTGAAGATACTCTCTGTCCTGCAGTATCAACAGTCCAACAAAATCTAATTCTCAATGTAAAAAGATTCATCTTAGTAGCATGTAAATTTGCTTTAATCTTTAATAAATTGTGAGATTACATGTCTAGCAAAGAATTATTTTATTGGGGGGGGGGGAATCACTGCAAAGAATTGTTTTAAAATAATGTTTATGACTTACTATCAGTGAGTGAGTGATTTGTATACCTAATTTATATACTTATATACCCAAGATCACATAAAAATTTCTCTGGCACAAGCACTTTCACAGGTCCTTTTCCAGGCTGTGGGGCCAGGATTTGGTAGCCGGTGCTGAGAGGAAAGTCCTTGGTTGCCTCCTTGCCCTGGGTCTGTGCCAGTGGCAGCTGTCAATCAGTGGACAAAGAGAAAAAAAATGTTTTTTCCCCTCAGGCAAAAAGGGGTAGATAGCAAATGGGAAAAGTTTGAGAAGCCCTGGAGTAGAGTAGTGTTCCCAAATGTGAAATATGTTCTTCTCAGAGCCCAAAGAAGTCTACCAGCACTGAGTTTCCATCTTGACAGGAGATAAAGGATGCGGGCATTTATACTTTGACTTTGAAGGCTATCACAGCATCCTTCAAGTCATCGGATCCCTAAACATTGTGTAGAGAATACGTGTCTTAGCACAGTCTCCAGAATGCCATCGAGGTATTGAACCTGTGTGATGTTTCTGCATCCTGTCTCAAAATTCGGGTCTCTTCTAATCATATTACAGCAGAAGGCAAGGAAGTAAACATAACTCTGAGGGAAAACTCTAAGTGAATCTTGTTCTCCATCACACATGATGGAAATTGAAAAGAGCACTTTTAGATCAATAGCCACATACTATGTTTCTCAAGATTTATCCATCTGCTTTAGCAATTAGAGCACATCTGGCATGCAATCGCTGCAATTGATACGACTGCTTGTTCAAAGTCTTCAGTATTTTTCCATCACCCTGTAGGATCCATGTAAAAAATATAATATTGTGTTTTCTTTACTTTCTTGACTGCCTACTTGTAAGACTCTGAAACTTGTTCTTGAACATACAGTAGCTGAAAGAAACGATGAAGTAAAAGAGCTGAACCAAAAATACTTGCGGGGGGCATCACTGCTCTCCAAAAATATTTTTAAATGCACAAAGACCTGGGGTTATAAAGGGGAAAAAGGAAGAATATAATCAGTATATCTCAAGCTGAAAGAACTGATGAAAAACTCAAGTCTTGAGTTGAAATATTGGAGGACTCAATGAGCAAAATACTGAATGATGCAGGAGGCATCAAAAGAAGGTAGAAGGAACACACAGAGTCACTGAAAATAAAAGAATCGGTCAGCTTGAAACCCTTTAAGAGGTAGTAATGCTCAAGAACCAGTGGTGTTAAAGGAAGATGCTCAAGCCGCACTAAAAGAATTTGTCAAACAGCAAGGCTCTAGGAATTTATGGACTACCAACTGAAATCTTCCAATAAGCTGATATAGCACTGGAAACACTAACTAGTCTATGCCAAGAAATGTGAAAGACAGATCCTGGCCAACTGATGGGAAGAGATCCATATTTGTGTCCATTCCAAGGAACGGTGGCCCAATAAAATGCAAAATTTATTGAATAATGTCATTAATATTACATGTCAGTAAAAATTGTTGAAAATCATTTTAAAACAGCGGAACAGTCCATCATCAAGGAGCTACCAGAAATGTAAGCCAGTTCAGAAGAGGTCATGGAACAAAGGATAGCATTACTGGTATCAGATGGCTCTTGTGTCCTCTTGACTATGCGAAGGTATTTGACAGTGTGGATCAGAACCAAGTACTAAAAATAATGCAAAGAATGGGAATTCTGGAACACCTAATTGTGCTCATGAGGAACTTGTACATTGGTCAAGAGGTAGTCATTTGAACAGAACAAGGGGATCCTGCGTGGTGTAAAATCAAGAAAGTTGCACGTCAGGGTTGTTATCCTCTCACTACACTTATTCAGTCCATATGCTGTGCAAACCATCCACGAAGCTGGACTATCTGAAGAACACAGCATCATGATTAAGGGGAGGCTTATGGACAAGCTGTGACACGCAGATAGCACAATCTTGCTTTCAAAAGCAAGGAGAATTTGATGCAGTCGATGGAAATCAAAGATTGTCGCCTTCAGGGAAGATTGCAACTCAATATTAAAAAAAGAGTCCCGCTGCTGGACCAATAGAAACATCCTGATAAGCAGAGAAAAGACTAACACTGTCAAAGACTTCCTTTTTTCTGGAGCCACAGTCAGTGCTCACAGAAGCAGCAAGCAAGAGATTATGCCACGTGCTGCTGCTTTAGGCAAGCCTGCCGCACACAACCTCCTGAAAAGTAGTCAAAGGCAAAGAGTTCACCGTCAGGGCCAAGGTAAGCCTGGCCCTAACCCGGATATTTTCAACTGCTTCATAGGCATAGACATAGGAAAGCTGATTGCAAGAAAGATCACAGATAAAAAATGGCTGCATCTGAATTATTGTGTCGGCAATGAATCCTGAAAGAACCGTGGACAGCTGGGAGAACAGACAAGTCTATCTTGGAAGAAGTACAGCCAGAATGCTGCTCAGAAGCGAGGCTGAAAGCAATGAAATGAGGTCCCTTCCTAAGGCTCACGACCCACTTAGCACACCCATTTGGATATATCTTAAAAATCACTTCCTGAGAGGTTTCCTCTAGAAGTGAGGACTCCTCTTCTCCTTCCTGTAGGGCCTGGGGTGGCTGTGGCCAGCCCCAGAGCAGGGTGTCCTGACCAAGTTCACACACAGGCTTCTGGCTAGACCCACCCTGGGCCCTTCCTCGGGTTGCCAATTTATGAATAGCAAATAAATCAATTCAATGTGGGGGGGGGGGGAGGTGGACGGAAATCACTTTATGAGAGAATGCCTCACCTCCAGTTTCACACGGAAGAGGCAGAGGAAGAGCAATCAGTTCCTGCCATTTATCATTGTTGCAGTCACCCAAATGAGAAGACTCTCGTACCAGGATGCTTCGTGACCCTTAAGGGGAACTCAGAATCAGGGGAAGGCTGGTGACCTCTGTCTCAGAGAAGGTGGTTTCACTTCTGTTGAAAGGTAAAACGACTCATCGTTGGGGGAAAAAAAAACATCTAACATTACTTATGTACACCTTTATTCAGTGAACACACCTTGCACTCTCTTCCCAATGAGGTTCTTTCTAACTAGTCATTGGTGACCCAGCCTGCATGCTATCAACAGCCAAGATTTTAGACTTTGTCATTTTGAGGTGCACACCAACCTTCACAGGCTACCCTCAAAGAATCTGACTTGGGAAATCCATTAAGTGAATCATATTTTACCTTAAATCCATCTGTAGCAGATTAAAGGAACTGAAAATACTCCCTTGAACTTAAGGCTAAAACACCCTCGTGTGAGAAGAAGCAGACAACTACTCTCCCTAGGTTATGGAGTTGGAAGTCATTGGACTTTGGTTCAAATGTCTTGTCTCTAGGGCACCCAATAATTGTCAGGAGAGACCCTTCCTTGGGAGAGTATCATGGTTGGTAATGTAGAGGGCAGCCAAAAAGAGGAAGATAGGGCTGAGCCCGGGTGGTGTAAGTGGTTGAGTGTGGGGCTGCGGCCCGCAGGCTTGGCTGTTCAAATCCAGCGGTGGCTCTCAGGAGTGGCACTGGGTAGCACCCATGACCACCAGAGACAGTGATGTCCCCCCCCAAAAAAAAACCAACCCCAAAAGAGGAAGGTCCTCACACAACTGATTGACACCATGACTGCAACTCAAGCATAGGAAGAGTTGTGAGGACAACACTGGGCCTGGCAGGGTTACATTCTGTTGTGTATACAGTTGCTATGGGTTTGGCTTGATGGTACCTCACAACGCCAATAACAAGAATTGGAAACCTAAGACTCCCATAGGTTGGCTATGTTCATATTCTTTCCTTTGCAGTGGGAGAAAGACGGGGCTTAACCCCTCAGGCCCCGTAGTGAGAGAGGAGGCACCACATGGCTGGCGGCAAGGTTGGGCAGAAAGAGGGAGCCAATTACAAAGATCTGCATAGAACCTCCTCCCTGGGGGATGGACAATAGGAAGGTGGGTGAAGGGAGACATTGGACAGTGTAAGAAGACAAAATAATAATAATTTCTAAATTATCAAGGGTTAGTAAGGGAGGGGTAGCGGGGAGTGGAAAAGCTGAAAAACTGATACCAAGGGCTCAAGTAGAGAAGCAAATGTTTGGAAAATGATGATGGCAGCAGGCATGCAAAGGTGCTTGGCACTGTGTATAGATATGCTCTCCGGCGGTGGGAGTAGGAGGCCCAGCCCCACTGCTGGAATTGAACCTCCATCCCAGTGGGCCGCAGTCCCGCGCACAGCCACTTCGCCACCGGGGCTCAGCCCAAAATGATTTTTTTTTAAAAGAGAGTTACAGTCTTAGAAACTCACAGGGCCTATCCTGCAGGGTTGCTGTGAGTTGAAACTTATTTAATGCCCCTTAATAATATCTTTGGGGCGCTGAGGTGGGAGAAGAGAAGGGGGCAGTTTCAAAAATTTCTCCTTGGCCTGCCCCACTTCAATAGCTTTTTTCTACAGGTGAGGGACCCAATAGGGACTTACTCTAACTTGCAAGTATGTCCATTTTAATGATGCAGTGGAGAGTGGCAATGGCCACTGGGTGGTCCCACAAATCCAGCAGACCCACTCTGAGTCAGACGCTAGCAGTGTTTCACATGTTATCTTGCCCACAGTCTATTGGGGAAAATGTGATGGGTCTCTAAGTCCCAGTGTCAATCCATACCGGCTGTCTAATTGTCCTCAAAGTGTCTGAGTAGTTCCCCTTCCCAAATGTAGCATGGCCCACATTTCTTTGAAGAAGAGCTAGGGGACTCATCACAGTATCTATATGTCATGACATTTCTACCTATTTTTTCTTACAAATAGCATGTGCTTTCCTCTGATCTCCCTAACTCCCTACAGTTCAAACCCTTTGACTGTCCCCCAGTCTGAAGGTCATGACAATTATTGTGGCTTCTATTACCTCAGTCCTCATCATTTCCAAGGATATACAGGAGTCCCCCTCTCTCCCACTAGCAGTCCTAGACTTGGGGAAGACAGCCAGTGTCAGATGCTGCGGCCCCACTCTGTAGTGCCTTCACTGATGGCCGCGGCTCTCCCATGGAACATGATCAACTGGTGCGTTTTATACCTTCATAGAATACAGTGATTCATAACTTCATAGGCTACAGGAATTCCTGCTTACTCATTTGCCTCCGCCTTTTTATTTTTGCCTCTGCCATCTGTTAGAACAGCTCAAGCATGTCGACTTCACTTAGCATTGACCATCACTTTCTTCAGTCTCGAAAAGCTGCCCTACACCATCGTGTCCTTAGCAGGATATTAAATATTGTGTCCAAAAATCAGTGCCCATAAGCCAATTAATTCTTGCTTACCCAGTATTATATCCCAACTCACTTGATGGTCAAATCCATCAAATTGATCCTCGTTCACAGTGACCCTACAGAACAAGGTAACAATACCCCCCCCCCCATGGGTTTCCAAGACTTTAAGTCTCTCCAGAGGCGGACAGCTTCATCTTCCCTATGGGGAGTGGCTGGTGGGTTGAACCGATGGCCTTGTTTCTGCCAGTGCAGCTGGCTCTTTGTGCTCTCCCTTCAGGGTACAGTATCCTTCTTCCCCCATCGGGCTGTGCCAGTATTTCATCCAGAAAGAGGGCACCTATAGCCTTGTGGGAAAAGGGACTTTGCAGTGCCTAACAGGGTAAGAGTGCTAACTCTTATTAGGGAAAAGAAGGCCACTTGGACAATTCATAGCAATGTGGGTGTCTTCAGAGACAACCTCCTGAGAAGCACCTAGCCATAAGTCCCCATTCCATAGTTCAAGGCCCAAGCTTTCCCCACCAGGACCTTGACCTTAACATCATAGACTTATCTTGACAAATTATTTCAATACCTCTGGGTTTTACCATTACAACGATCAAATACTCTGTTTGCTGCTCAGCCGTGTTCTCTCTTCCATTGCACTATAAGAGAGTTAGCTTATTTAGACTTTAATCATACATTAATAGTCCTGTTTCTTCTCTTTATCCCTCTGGAGAGTGCCAATTCATGTAAGCAATAACTAGCTAACTCTGCAGTTTTTCATAGGCATTGTTCCCTTCATATCTTCTTATTTCAGTTATTTTTACTCATTTTATTGAGAGCTCTTATAGATATAACATCCCATAGTTCAATCACATCAAGCAGCATTGCACAATTGCTACCACAGTCCGTTCCAAAACGCTTTCTTTCTTCTTGAACTCCTTGCTATCAATTCCCCTTTTTTTTGCCTCCCTCCCCCACTCTGCCCCCAGGAACCCTTATGATTATGTTTTGCTATTAGCCTTCCTATCTTTTAAATGACTGAATCACTGCACCAGCAAAGGCAGGCTTCTCAAGCACGGAGGCCACCACTGGGTGCCAAGGGCCATCCGTGTTCCACACATCCTCAAAGAAAGAGGAATCTTTACTGCCAAGCAATGGGTGAGCCATCCCCAGAGCTCCATCTCGCCCCTTGTTTTCTTGACTACATGTGTTGATGTACAGAAGACATGAAGAGAAGCGGGCTGGGAACTGAACTCCTGGGAGGTAAAACTGGGAGGAGCTGAGACACCACTGGGAGAGCTGACGTCTGAGTAGGGGAGAGGATGAAGAAGACTAAGAAGAGTCTTCCGTGGCTATGCTGGTCTAAGAAACTTTAAGCAAGATTAACTGGTCTGGGATCGTTTCAGCACGTCCTTGACCTAAAAAAGCCTGTCAACGGCTGTCTAACCTATCTAATCTATCATATGAAGGCAACTGCATTAGTGTCCATCCTTTGCACACTCACGGGGTGGGGGGGGAGGGAGACAGGCAACTGCCATGGGGAGTGTGTGCTCGTGCAGATGCAGCTGTCGGAGCAGCGTGCAGCAGCGAGGAGACCAGCCACTTACACACTGCAGTAGGGGAGATGAGAGGCACATTTTCATGGCCGCCAAACCACCTCAGAGGGTTATTTTGAGGCTTGCATAAAATCTGCAAAGTGCTTAAAACTATGTCTAGCACCTAGCAAGCACTTAACACAAGCATTTGCTGATTACTGATTGTTGGTGTTATTATTCATAGTAACTGATTCCTGGCCCATTTAAATGAGAGGAAATTAGCTTATGCCTCATCATGCAGAAGCTACCTCTTTCATATCTCGACACCTTCCGAGTCATGACCAACAGACACAGATTCACTCTGAGCTGTTCATCTTCCATCTGAGACCTAGAAGACAAGTCTTTTTGTAGGTGATTGACATAATAGATTCCTTTGTAAGATTCCCTACCTACTCGAAGATGAGAACTTGCCTTTTTACAGCTGTATAAACACAATTAGATATTAAGCTAATAAAAGCCGGTAGGGTGTGAAGGTGTGTGTGTGTGTGTGTGTGTGTGTGTGTGTGTAGAGAGAGAGAGAGAGAGAGAGAGAGAGAGAGAGAGAGAAATATATTTCAACATTCTTTGAAAATATATAAAAGCGGGGCTGAGCCCTGCTGGCGTGGTGGTTGTGCACGGGACTGCAGCCCACAGGGACAGAGGTTCAATTCCAGCAGTGGGGCTGGGCCTCCTACTCCCACCACCTGAGAGCAGTGATGCCCCCCCCCCAAAAAAAAGAAAGAAAATATATAAAAGCACTGTAAAATAATATTCAAAATGAAATAACCACTGACACAATGACCTTGGAGTTGGCAGTTGAAGACATTTCATTGAGCTACAGAATTGGAGTAAATTGTTACTAGAACACAAGGCAAGAAAAGCAAAAAACTTTATCAATGCAAACCAGGTGTAAGATCGTGAAGTGGTGCATTTATAAGGCAAGAAAAATGAGAAACACTTAAAGGGAAAGATGATCAGAAACTAATAACCACTGTGCTCTGCTGGGCGTAAAAATTAAACAAAATGAAATCAGTTCCAGGGTCCCGAGAAACATCTGGTTTGGGGTTTGATCTGCCCATTATTCCTTTCTCATTCTCCTGAAAACACCCCTCTCCTTTAGAGAACAGTCCCTGCTTCACTCCACGTGGTTCCCCTGAGGCTGCAAATGATAGTATCTCCATTCCTGGACATAGGGTAGCAGACAGAAAGCCCAGACCTAGCCAATGAGAGCACCTCATTCACTGTGGTGGTCCCAGTGATGGACAGAACCCAAGTCATTGGAATCAGTGATCTTCCTGTAGATTTTCTATTTAGATGCTAGGAGATACATGTTTTCTCTTCCCTCTGGTGCTGCTCAAGGAGAATATATAATCTAAAAGGATTTTCATGTTTCCACTATCCTTTTGCTATATGCATGAAGTCAAGCTGCACTAGGGGCGAAAGAAGTCACAAGAGAAAATCAGGCCCAAGTGATGACTTGTTGCTGTTGTTGTTGTTTCTGAACTCAGCACCAGACCAATCTCCCAACATCCCAGTTATATGAACCACTACGTTCCTTCTGTTTTTCCTTGTTTGGATATTTGAATTGAGTTTCTGACATTTCCGAATAAAAGGGAACATAGCTATCTGTGGAGAGAATCGTTCTTATGACAGCTTTCTATTCTGGAGGAAGATTAAAATGAGTGATAAGACAATCGTGGGCAAGATAAGAAAATCTTTATTTCCACACTAACATATAATCACATGCAATATACAAATTTCTCCCATGTCCGTGGAGCTATAATGACCCAGAACAGAACTGCCCCTTGGGGTTCGGGAGACTAAGTCTTTCCAGGAGCACATAGCCTCATCTCTCTCCCTCTGAGCAACTGGTGAATTCCAACCACTAACCTTGCAATGAATGATTTCAAGTAATACAATGGTTTCGAATATAAACTAGTGTATCCTGCTATGACACCAAGGCTCCTTCAGCTTCCATGGAGGCGTGATAAAAACCATTCTTTGTGAAATTAGGGTTCTAGCACTGGATAACTTTACAATCTGGAGTAATATAATAGCAGATATGTATCAAGTCCTTATTTTATGCCAGGCATTATGCTAAGAGTTATGTAAGCAATATTTCATTTAATCTTCATTTCACAGATGAGAAAACTGCAACTCAGAGATTAAACAAAGATATATTTGTACTAATGGAAGTTTGGGGATCTGAACACAGACTTTTCTGATCCAGAATTTATGCTCCTAAACACTATATCATAATGTTTCTCTCTGTGTCAATTTTTAAAATGCTTCAAAATCCACATATGTTACTTTGCTTTGACTTCTAATTTTCTCCACTTCCTGCCACTCATATGTGAGGAATCTTCAAAAAGTTCACAAGAAAATGAATTAACTCTTAATTCTACTTGCCCATGAACTTTGTTAAGTCCCCTCATATAATATGCACGTATATCATTTTTTTCCAGATAAGAGAACTTTGGACTACACCCCATACCTTTGATGATTAAAATATGGAGTTTCAGCACCCTCTGCTCTATGACCCTGTATATAATTTCCAATAAACGGTGTTCTACTCTCCTTACCAACTTTCATGTCTTAATTAATATTCTCTACTTGATCTCTCTAGGTTCTAATACCCATTGCAATAGCTACACAGAACTCACAGACAAAATTTCATGATTAAAGGGTTTATTCAGGAGGTTAACAAACTGTAATGCCCCAGGTAGAGTTATTTATCAGGAGCTGTCACAAAGTTCTGGCAAATCTACCAATAAACACCCAAAGGGCATACCACTCCACTCTAAGCCTCAATCCAAAAGCATTCAGCTTCGGCTCTATGGGTCAAAAAACTCAAATGCCCTGATGAAGTGCCCAGAGGCACCCCACTCCAGCAGGCCTCCGCCTAGATGCAATCAGCACCACCTCCTTGGGTCAGCACGCCTAATTTCCCCCAAATAAGTGTCCAGAGGCATCCCACTCTGCAAGCCAGCTTCCTGCACAAAAGCATTCAGCTCTACTTGCTCCGAGGATTGGTAAGTCCGCCACACTGGCCCATGTTCTGGAACCTGGTTTTGCAGCTGCTCTTCTGACCCCTTAGCTCTCTCCTGCATCCAAGAGGTTCATTGCCCAGGAATCTTGGGTCCAAAGGACTCGCTCCACTTCTGGCTCTTGCTGGTAATGAGAGTCCACCCCCTGCTTCTCAGAGAACTTATTACATACCATCTTTTTCAGACCATAAGATGCACCTGACCATAAGGTGCACCCATTGTTTAGAGCAGGAAAATCAGAAAAAAATTGTTCTGGACCAAACAGTACCAGTACTAAAACATTTATTCAAATAAATCAAGATATGGTCATATTTAACAGTGAAAACTCAACAGTGGCGTTAAGAACTATGTTAGTCCAAGTAGACTAGGGAAGCAAATCCATAGAAACTCTTATGCGTCTCAGAAAGAGTTTTCTAGACAAGAGCAATTGTACATTAAGAAAACATCCCAACCCAGTCCAGTTCAAGGTCCTAAATCCCATCTTAGCCCATTTGTCTGATACCAATCTGTAAGACCTCTTCAGACTCACGAAGCACATGCAATGACACCAGGACAATCACAGGCCAATGGGTGCAGTCTTGTGTATCTAGTGACAGTAGAAGCATCTCAGTGCTATTAGGGGTCTCCCCATGGCTCCTCCAGTTTCCAGGGCTCAGGGTCTATCAGCGTGCTGCCATGTGTCTTGTCAGCTGCAATGTCTCCCAGTGAGTGAGCCGACAGAATGTGTCTCCTGTATCCAAGAAGGAATTACCACATTTCCCAGAATTCTCAGGAGGTGTCGCCCACACAGAGACTTTATTGGCTATCTCTAGATTGATAGGCTAGACTCCACCCCTACACTCTTAATCCTCAAATTGATATCAGATTAGGTGTCTGCCTCAAGAACCATCATCACTTTCATTAACAAATGAGGAAAGACTCAAGCACTTTTCTAGTTTTCTGAAAACCCTAAAAAAACTCATCATCACTAGTGTCAGAATTTATGGAGTTCTGTTGTTCACAATCACTTATATCACTTTCCTCACTATCTTCATATATGACATTATCTTCAGTTCCATCTAAGACGTTGCTAATGTCACATTTTTCAATGATCATGCAACAATTTCCTTTTTCACTGACTGCCATGATGTTATGCCCCACTCACAAGCTTGGGTGATAGTGGGCTTCTTGATTCGTCCAGTAGGACTCAGTCAGATCATGATTCCCAGCAGCCCTCATTTGTTTCACCCTTCTCTCTCAGAAAGACTTTAAATGGTTTGTTGATTGAAACCTCAGGAGGTTGCAACGGGCTGGGAAGACCCCCCCAGGAATTACAGCTAGATGAGTCTTCACCTCTTTCAATCTGCTTATCGCTTTGCTAATACGTGCTCTGAACTGGTCAAGCACGAATAAAGCAGTTTTTTTTTTCAGAAGTCCTCCAGGACATTTGGACCACACCTTTTCAACCCATACTTTCATTCCATTTTCATCCATCCATGCTTTTTCGTGAATGTGCTCCTCGTGGAATGACATCTTGTGGTAATGTTTTCCCTTTGAAAATTAGCATCACTGGTAATTTGGTGCCATCAGCGCAGCAGGACGACACAGCAGTGTAATGTGTTTTCTCATGCCCTGAGGTTTTCATGGTTATTGTTCTGGCACCTGTGAGGTCAACCTTCTTATTAGATGGCGCATCAAAGGTTAGTGAGACTTCATCCATCTTCCCAATGTGGTCCATTGGAAAATCATTTCTTTCCCAGCATCAATTACAAATTTATGAAAAGGCAGGATCTCTGATTCATATTCTGGTGACATTTTTTGTGCAAGTCTAGTTTTGGTACACATAGCAAGGCTACTTCTCATAAATCTGTAGCACCTTGATGGTGAGCCAGTAAAATCCTTAATGCCTTTTTCTACAGCTATGCATTTGGTTTCATTAATGATCATTTTTGTAGAAACCGAGAAGTCCATATTCGGGTGACGTGTGATCCATTATTTCATGCCCACTTCTAACTGTGGCCATTTTTCAGCATGTCCACGAAAAGTGTGCTTCATTTTACCAAGTTTTTGCAGCTGATCCTCCTGTTTTCTCCACTCTCGTCACTTTTTCAGTTGGAGGGGACCCAAAATGTCTCTCCGCTGCTTTGTTTCCATGTTCTTTTGCATACTTTACCACCTCCAGTTTAAATGGAATTTCATATGCCAATCTTTTCATCTTTGACATTTCGTACCATTAGAGAAATGGTGCTTTTCTGAGGAAAATAGAGTAGCAGAAGAACCGTCCATTGTTACGAGAGACATATGACCACATACATCAGTATTGGAATGTAACTCAAACGGCTTGGTATGACGATGAAAGGGCACCAACCCACCTGACAGGCAGGGCTTTGCATGGCAGGAGAGACTCTGTCTCTCTCTGACCATGAGGGGCTCTTTGCCTGTCTCTCAGGACACTGCTGCATCACATGGTCCCAGCCAGGATGTTACCTGGCATTGTACCCCTAGCTGCCTCCTGCCTCAGTGTTCTCTTCCTGTCCGTCTGTCAGTGTCATACACACGCAGGGGAGGCATGTGTTGTGAAGATCATGTGACCTGACTGACATGGAGACTCCAGGAGGCGGGACTTCCTCTGAATACACAGCAAACAGCAGCGGATAGTCAGCGGGCACCTGGGATCATAAGCAAATGTTCTGGGAGACCACGCCTTCGGATAAGACGCATCCTTGTTTTCCCCCCACTTTGAGAAGGAGAGGAGTGTGTCTTATGGTCTGAAAAATACAGTATACAGTAGGCTGGCATTCCAGGGAGTCCTGTTCACAATGACTCACTGGAGAATTCTATCAGGGTCTTCCCCCACCGTCTTACCAGACCCATGCAGGAAAGGGTCCTCTGGTGAATGTTAGAGACTTTGCCTGTAAGAGCCACATGAAACAATTCACTGCCATTGCACTGACTCTATTCAATACTTTTGACTGTTAGAATATGTCATTTTAACACCCTCTGTGCCATGATCCTTCACATTAATTTCTAATAAACTGTGTTCTCATCTCCTTACCAAGTTTAATGAACCAATAAAGATACATACTTTCTTGTATTCATTACTTCAATAACGTTCACATCATCACGTGACAAGAACAACTTTCCCAAAATATCTTTGTCATCACTTCTGCAGCAGGAGTCTTGTCGCCTCAGGGCATAAAGTTACATGAAGCAATTAATTTTAAGCATTAGAGAAAAAATAGCAAGTGCCTGGTGAGCAGATGACCTGTGGCAATTTTCCCACAGAGCAGAGTCCCAGCACACCTCAAAACAATCAGCCTAAACCTTATAAAAATCATATTTCCATATTAGTGTCTCTTTATTGTAGGACTTATGACCACAGGAAGCACTGCAGCTGGATGACTGCCAATGCCTGCCTAGTCTCTTCTGCCTCCAGAGAGAGCACTTTCCTTCTTAGCCAAAGCCTCCAGCCCAGTGGTTCTCAGCCTTCTCATGTCTCAACCCCTTCATACAGTTCCTCATAAAATTATTTTCCTTGCTACTGCATAACTCTCATTTTGCTACTGTGATGAATCGGGCGACCCCTGTGGAAGGGTCATCCAATCCCCAAAGGGGTTGCACCCCACAGGTTGAGAACTGCTGTTCTAGAAGCAGTGCTATCTTCCACTCCTGCCCTGTAGGAAGCAACAGCCACTCTGACCAGTTGTCTGGCATCTCATAGCGATGACTTTACAATGGGCACGGGCCTGACGTAGACAGTAAGTCAGTGCCACAGCACCAGGCACACTCGGGCCTGTGGTTTTCTTCTAGGGACGAGGCCCCTCTTTTTTATGAAAAGCCCCATCCAAACCTGGAAAGTAGGCATTCTTCTTCTCCCTGCCCTTTGCAAACGTTTTGTCTAGGGTGTCTTCTGAAGGTGCGATGACGCGCCCCAGGGAGATTGTGATCAAAGACCTTCATTTTCTTTCAGCTCTCTAAGATACTGGGTAGAAGTCCAGAGATTGTCGCTGTCATTTACAATCTCTGTGACAGGTGTTGGAGCTCTGGTGGCATCGTGGGTTACACGGTGGGTGAACAGGTCAACTCTCTCGGCTGCTCAAAGGAAGAAAGATGAGGTTTTCTGCTCCGGGAAAGAAACCCGAGGGGGTAGTGTCGCTCGGTCCTATAGGGTTCCTATAGGGTCCTATAGGGTTCCTATGGGTCCGAATCCACTTGATGGCAGTGGGCTTGGTTTTGATAAAGGGTGTTTCCAGATAAGGATCTGCAAGACAGGTGGACAGCTTTGGCTAAGCAAGTTATATGAAGGGATACTCCCCCCAAAAATATATTTTTTCAAAGTTATGTATTTTTATTTTTTTACAAAATAACCTTATCACCTCCAAAGTACTCTCCATTGCATTTAAGACATTTGTCAAATCTACAATTCCATTCTTAAAAACAGTTTTCAAACCCGTCTGTTTGGATGGCTGACTGCACACCCCTCCTTTTCCCCTTCACTTCTTCTCCTTCATAAAGTCGCGGTCCTTTCATGTCCCTTGTCATTTGCAGGCACAAAAAGAAGTTGCACAGAGAGAGATCAGGTAAGTTAGGAGGGTGGGGCAATAGAGGCATGCTGCTTTTTCACCCCAAACTGGCACACCAAGATGGCTATGTGAGCAGTGCATTGTTGGTGACAGTCCCCTGACTGCCACAAATCAGGCCTTTTTTGTTGCACATTGTCACACCATCTTTTGAGAACCTCGAAATAGAAAACGTGATAAACGGTGTGACCTGGTGGAACAAACTCCAAGTACACTATGAGTCGACATTTTCATCCATTTGGATGAAACTTCACCCAGAGTGAAGTTTGTCATCAATCGACACTTCACCTTTTTTGAAAGGAGAAAACTACTCGTACACTTGAATCTCTCCCATAGTGCTGTCCTTGTAAGCTGTGTTCAGCATCACAATAGTTTCTGTGGCATTTTTCCCAAGCAGGAAACAAGATTCCTTCTTTCACAGCTGCAGGCAGTTCTCTTAAATTGTCCATCGCAAAAACAAATCTGCTTTTATGAAAACATTCACTGTGACCAGATAGAACTTCCACAGGTGACGCCACTGGGTGCACAAACTCAGAGCAAGTTGCTGGATGCTCCCCTAGAGGGAAAAATGAGTACTACAAAAGCTCCACCAAGCAGTTTTTTCCCATATGGGGGTGGGGGGGGAGAGGGCGGGCCTGGGGGGTGGAAGTACACCCTTGAATGCACTAATATTCTCTGCCATGGACATTTATCATGCTGTTAGATCGAGACAGGATACACCTCAGAGTCCCCTTTCCCTACTAGATGCAGTCGAGTCTGGTCTCTCTCTAACACCCCCACTGAACTGTTCTTGCCAAGGCCCCAGCAACACCCTGCTTCCTAATCCCATAGCTCTTTGTTAATATCTTTCACTCTGGAACTCAAAACCAGTTCCTGAGTTGGTCACTCCCTTCCTCCCTGCTCCAACCTTCTTTCTGATCCCTTGTTCCGTTCCTTTTGCCGTTCTATTCATTCTCAGTTCTTCCTTCTTCCTATGCAATTCTATCTTCAGTCAAACCCTTCTTCTTTGCTTGACCCATAAAAGCAGGTGTGCTTGGTCCCTTTCGATGTCCTCTCTCCACTCTTCCTCGATGATCTCAATTACACCCATGGCTTCGAGGACTACCTGTCATCTCTGCCCACTGCCCTGATCCTCCTGTGCCCTACCTACCCGTCTATCCTTCATCTCCATCTGGGTACGCCAAAGACATCGCACACTTAACACACAATGACTGGAGTCAGCTTCTCACCAATATGACACCTTCTCCCCCAATCCATCTCTCCGTGGTCCACAGTCACCTCCCCCTGTCCTCGTGGAGTCCTTCTAGAATCTTTCCTCTCCCTGCTCCCTCCCCCACTCCTATTTCTCCACTCATGCGTCTGCATCCAGATTGGACTTTCCTTTCTCCACAGACGTCCCCCCAACTCCCACAATTTGGTAAAAGGTACTTCTCCTGTGTGTTCCTGCATTATCTTAAACTTTTCTTCTTCTCGAACATATCACAGTGCAGGACCATAATTGCAAGGTTACTTGTCCATGTTTTCCACCAAACTCCAATCAGGAACATGAACAGTATTGCTCAGTGTCCAGTCCTCCACATTTGACATGCTTCCTAACACATAGTAGGCTCTCAGTAAATGTCAGTTAAAGGTACAATGAAATAAATCATCAAGTTTTCAGCTGAGTTCAATAGGTCAAGGAATATGTGCAATGTCCATTATGGACCATTTTACTCCTTAAACTGTTTATTGAGTGAGTCCCTTGGCCTCATCTCCAATGCTAATGGCTTAGTTCAATCATTTCTTGAGCGGGTTCCTGTAGCAAGTTCCTAACTCAAATCTGAATTCCCTCTACTCTGCTCTGCTCAGGCACCTTTCAGAATGATCTTTCTAAAAGTGAATTTTGTCATGTCACTTCCAAGCTTAAAGATTTCAGTGGGTTTAATATAACCTGTAGAATAGAACCGTTCAAGTATGACATTGGCATAACAAAACCCTTCGTGCCTTTGATTCCTGCCCACCACTCCTCCAGGCATCTCACGCACCACTCTCTCACAGGCACACTACTCTCCAGGGCCATCACACGACTTGCAGGACACCCGCCTGCTCCCCGCACCCTCCGACCACCACCTCCAGGGTTTTGGCTTCTCATCTCTCTGCACATAAACTGTCCCTGACTGTCTTCTCTCATTCCTATTTTTTCAGCAAATTGTTCGTTGACCACTACATATGTGACAGATAATATCTAGGTACTGGGAAATCATATGATGAATAAAAAGACGAGAAACCCTGGCCCCATGAAGCATCTCAAATGTCCCCTAGCAGGAGGCTCTTTTCTTGTCGCTTCTAGAACCTCAAAATACGTCCACTGTCATCAAGTCGACTCCAACCCATATTGGCCCCCCATGTAGGATGTCTGACTGAGGCTGCAAATCTTCGTGAGAGCAGAAAGGATCTTCTTTCTCCCCCAGAGCGGCTAGTGGTTTCAAATGCTAACCCTGCAGTTAGCAGCCCAAATGTGTAACTAACTATACCATGAGAGCTCCATCTACAAAACTTTAAAATATTTTTATATTTATCATCATAGGCTGCAATTGTAGATGGACTTAAACACAGGGTTAAATCTAGGCTTTAGGAGTTCTGGAGTGTGGCAGTCATGTACCCGTGCCAATTTCATGATTGGGAGTCTAGGGGTGGAGTCTGGCCTGTCAATCTGGATAGACAATGAATAGCCAATGAGACCTCCGTGTGGGCATGGCTTTCTCCTGCGATTTCTGGGAAATCTCGCAGTATTTCTCAATTGGAGAAGGGAGACTGGACTGAGTCTCTGAGAGATGAACTACTGACAAGATGGCAGCATCTGAGGAACCAGAAGAGCTGGAGGAGAAGTCACACAGTCTTACCCTGATGGAAACAGAACTCTGAAGTTGGAAAAAGCCATAGAGAGACCCCTGCCAGTGCTGAGATGTTTCTATCACCAATGGATACTGCTGATGGACCCTGAGCCCTGGAAACGAGGAACATAAGGGGACCCCTGCCTGAGCTGGGACTCTGCACCCTCTGGTCTGTGACTTCATGAGTCAGAAGGAGACTTTTTAGACTGGTATTGGACATGTGGGCTAATATCAGACTTATGACTTTGAACTGGACTGGGTTGGGATGCTTTCTCAATGTTTCATTCCTCTTGTATATAAACTTTCCCCTTATATCCATATGCGTGTCTATGAATTTGTTTCTCTAGTCCAACCAGACTAACTTATGGAGTTATACCATTTAGTTGGAGAGTGCTTATTAAGAAAAGGTCTATGAAACTTTTAAAACAATATTGCTAATTAGTCTCTAGGAGGGGCTTATTGTATCTTCCACTGGACTATGGATATTTCATTCCTGTACCCTCCTCTATACAACAGGACTTGCCTAGCACCCAAGAAGGCTGAATGACTGAAGAATTTCAACAATAGTTGGGAGTCACACTCCACACCAGCTGAGTCATTTCTTCCAGGTCTGCTGCCATGACTTATGACCTACCTACAAAGAACCACAGTCTTGCTTAGAAGTTGTAACTGCAGCTCTTCTCTTGGGGGGAAGGTTGCTGTGGAGCTGACTCTTGGGTTACTTCTCATTCATTCCAGCCCTTGTTGGAAATAAGGAGTCCTCTCAGAGGACTGACTATGCATTGACTTTTCAGAGGCTTCCAGAACATCTCCATTCGTTCTGAATGTATTTTGGGGGGTTTGGTATGGTCAAGTAATACACCAAAGCAAAAAAAAAAAAATCACCACTGCCTTTGATTCCGAACCTTGTGAACTCTTACAGGGTTTGCAGGGCGGTAAGTCTGTGTCGGAGCTTGAACTTCCTTCTGCAGAGCGGCTGGTGGAGATGAACTACAGACAGTGAGGCTGGCGGGCCCACACGTACCCAAACGCTCCGCCGAGGCTCCCTATGGCACACAACCTCTCAAAGTAAAGAGCGAACCCAGCGATCACCAGAGGTTTCCCAAACCGTAGACTGAAAACATGGGATGAGAGGTGACATCCAAACTTTGAAGGGAAAAAAAAAAAGATTTCTGGCCTCCTAACTCACTCTACATAAGATTTTTAAAAATTTTTTATTTACTTTTTTTGTTTTTGAGAGTATGCCCAGAAAAAAACATACCCCGATTCAACAGTGTTGAGGTGTGATGTTCAGTGACAACGGCTTCCTCCTTCGCGTTGCGTCGCCACCTCCTTCTCCCAGGAACAGACAACGCACTCCCCTGTCAGGTCGCGAGGCAAGCCCTCCGCGCTGCCCTGCCGCTGTCGTCGTGACCCCGCGAGGGGCTTCTTAAAAGAGCAGGATGCTGAGGGCAGTGATGCCTTAAAAAAAAATGTTTTTTAAAAAAAGAGCAGAATGCTAAAGGCAGACGTTTTTCACTAGCGGTGCTAGATTATTGTTTGGTTTTGAGAAGAGTATGGAAAGAGGATGTTTTGGCTTCAAGTTTAAATATTATCTCAGGACAATCATTTTAAGGGCTTATTTACTCTCCCTGAGTTCAGAAAGTCAAGTTTGTGCGGATTTCGAACTGTTCTCTGCATGCCCTCCTTTTTTAATAGATGCTTTTCTGTAGAAGCTTTTATCACAGTGTCCCTACAGGATGAATGGCCCTACAGAAACAGCAGCGGGAGCAACGATCCCCTGGGGGTGCAGGGAGACAGGAGTGGGGGGTAGGGCTGGGGGGTAGGGTGGAAGTGTGGGTGCAGTGGAAAGGGGGAGCTGATGGCAGTGATGACTGTGTAACCTCACTTGAGGAGAGCAAATAACATAATCGTAGATAAATATATATATATACAAATATATACACAATAATGGAATATTAACAATATATAGCAATAACAACAAGGGTTCCTAGGGGGAAGGGTAGCTGTGTTAGTCAGGTATATTAGAGAAACAAATTCATAAACATACATATGTGTATAAGAGAGATTTTCATACAAAAGGGAATTGTACATTAAGAAAGCATCCCAACCCAGTTCAGTCCAAGGTCATATTAGCCTATGTGTCTTATATCAATCTATAAAATCCTCTTCAGACTCACGAGGCACATGTGATGAAGCCAAATTCAGGACAATCACAAGCCAGTGGGTAGAAAGTCTTTGAATCTAGTGGCATTGAAAGCATCTAAGCATTGGCAGAGTCTCTCTGTGGCTTCTCAGTCATCAGAGGTACCTGGTTGCATCCATGTAGCTTGTCCGGCTCAGGCCACTAGGGCAGCTCCATGTAGCTTCTCCTCAGGGATGTCTCGCAGGGATGTCTCTTGTCAACAGTCTCTGAGTGATTGAGAAAGTATCTCCTGCTTCCCAGAAGAAAATATCAGATTGCCCAGAATTCTCTGAGAAGGCCAGGGCCACACAGAGGTCTCATTGGCTATCTCCAGATTGACAGGCTAGACGCTGCCCCTACACTCTTCATCCTCAAATTGACACCAGGATCGGTGACTGCCATAGTGGAGTAGGGAGGCGGAAAAGAGGAGCTGAAATCAAAGCCTTAAGAAGAAAGGAAATGTTTTAAAATTGATTGTAGTAACTGTATAATTGCGCTTGAATTATTTGAATTATGGGCTGTTACAACACCTGTAAGAACTCCCAAGAAAATGATGAATCAAAATGTGTTCATTAATGGCAGCCAGACACCATCCAGTTCTTCTGGTCTCATGACAAAGGAGACGGTTCATCAAAGCAATTAGCCACATACTTTATATCCTCCTCCCATTCCTGACTTTCCTTCCTCTGTTGCTCCAAAAGAGCAGAGACCAATTGCCATGCCTGGGATGGCCACTTGCCAGCCTTTAAAACCCCAGACACCACGCAATGAACCAGAAAGAAGAACAGAAACATATGCATATTAGGCCAATTAACTGGAATGTTATATAACCCTCTAAGACTTCATCTTCTTGGTCTAAAACCAGCTAGTCTGAGTCTTCAGGAAAGATATGTTATATTTGTCCAAATTATTTCTGAGCTAAACTCAAAAACATGTAAGGCGTCCCTGGATGGTACAAATGATTAACACACTCAGTGAACAGACGAAAAGTGCATCGTTGGAACCCACCCAGAGGTAATGCCTACAAAAGGCTGGTTATCTACCTCCTGATACATCAGCCATTAACAAGCCCCAGCTAGCACAGCTTTCACAGACCCAACAGCAATGGGGTTTAAAACAGGTACAGTTCCTTGGAGGAGGGGCATTTGAGATGGACACTTAGCAAGGATGAAAAGGTTGGTTATTATCCTAGGCAACAAATCATCGAGTTAGAATATCTATGTTTGTTTAAGTCATTCTGAGGAATACAAAGCAGAATCACACACCTCCCCAGTTCTCTAAGAGCATATTAAAGTCTTCTCACAGATCAGATTTTTCTCAAATTTTTCCTTCCTTTCTCCAGCTCTGAACACCTGATTTTTCTTGAGTCTTAGTGGACTTTAAACCAGGCCCCCTTTTAAGTGAAAAGCCTCTGGCTAATTAGAAACATCTGTAGATAAGTTTATCCTTACCAACTATTCTCCTATATGTATAAACTGAAGGTTCAAGACAAACACTCTTCTCTTAAGAGTTGGCAGAACCCCAAAGTAAGAAAGACAGAAAATCAATAAGGCTATAGAAGACCTGAACAATCCAGTCCACCAACTTGGCCTTCTTAGCATTTACAGAGCACTCCCCCCAACCATGGTACAATACACAGTCTTCCCAAGCCCACATGAACATTCACTGAGATAAATCATATTTCTAGGTCATTATATAAACTTTAATGAAATAAAGAAGTTGAGGTCATACAGAGTATGAATAAAACAGGAATCACTGACAAAAATATAATCTGGAAAAATATTCTAAATAGTTGGAAACAAAACAAGATAACTCAGAGAGGACATCTCAAGTGAAATGAGAAATATTTTGAATTGCATTAAAATGAAAATATACCAAAATTTTGGGATGCTTATATGAAAAAAAGGATGTTCTGAAATTAGATAATGGTAATGCTTTCACAACTTCATGAATATACTAAAAACCACTGAATTACACATTAGAATGTGGATTTTATAGTATGTTAATTATGTCTCAAGCTTTTTAAAAAAGAAAAGTTTCTAATCAAAATTCCATTCTCCTACCCAGAGAAACTAAAAACAGAAGTGCAAATTAAGCACATAAGGCAGAAGGAAAAAAAATACAGGCAAGAACAGAAATCACTAAAATTATAAACAGTAAAACAAAAAGAAAAATCAGTGAAATCAATAACTCATTGTTTTATTGAAAGATCAGTAAAATCCCTAACCTCTAGCCAAAAGGCCAAGAAGGAGACAAAAAAACAAGAATTACTAATATCTGGAATGAAATAAGGATTGCTACTCCAGAACCTACAGATATAGACTAAAGCAACATTATTAACAGTCCTTCCCCTGCTGTGTTAGTTCTCTATTGCTACGTTAACAATTACCACACATTTATAGGAGGCACTCCCTGTAGCCACAAATGCTGAGGACCAAAAGAGTACAGGTGCTGTTGGGTGAGTGAGTCCTAGGATATTGAACCCAGAGAGAAAAAGGGACTGAACTGATGGATTATAACAAGGGCTTCTCCTTATTTAACCTACTCTGGGACAGGCTAACAACCAATCATGGAACCATTTACATGTCTTGGAGGGTTTTTTTTCAACTTTTTTTTCTTTTTTCTTTTGTGGGTCTATCTATTTAAGACAGGTAGAATAAACAAGCCCAAGGAGACAACAGCAGACTGGTGTCTGGGGAGTGGGGAGCAGGTAGAGGAAGGAGGAGGTGGGGAGAGGCGAGTGGTGAGGGGAAAAGCAAGGGTACTGAAACAAATGATGAGGAGGGTGTAGCATGCCTGGTCGTGTTTTATCAACTGAAATATAGCTGACAGGAACGATGGACAGGTGAACAGCTGGTAATCATGATGGTGGGGCAGAAGGAAGGAAAAAGAGGAAGGTAGAAGAAAGTAAAAATTATATATAGAGAGAGAGATAAACAGATATGTAGATATACAAAGATATAAAGATCAGTATTTATCACACTTGATAAGGAAGCTGATGGACTTTGTGCCGCTACTGAAATCTTACCTCAATACAAGAACAGTTTGTTCTAATAATTTGACACTATCTGCTGCTCACCTTCCTGAAAAGATCACTGAAGTCAAAATAGGTACATAAGCAAATGTAGTGAAGAAAGTAGAGGGTAGCTAGCTATTAAAAGATATCGTGGCTGGAGGCTTAAAGAGTTGAAGTTAAACAAATGGGCATCTAGCAGGAATTCAGGAAAGCCCACATGGAAGAAGCACATCAGCCTATCTGATCATGGGTGTCAAAGAAAAAGAACAAAAACAAGCATTCACATCGAAGTCAAAGAATGCAGACAAAGTGGAGGCCCCAAACCCACCTGAAGATAAAGGGACAGTCCCTCACAGAAGAGCCACACAGAAAGGATGTTAAGTCCAGGGTGCGGTATTGTACCAATGAAACATACAACTCTCCTCTAGTTATTAAACACTTCCTACCCTCACTATTATGGCTCTTATCTGACCTCACTAACCTCGTTAGCCTCGAGTATGCTGGTGTGTATAATTAAGATCGCATGATGCATGAAAGCCAAGATAGATAACCCTTCAGAAAGAGGAATGGGAGAAATGACTCCCTGAGGGTAGGGGAAAGGGACAGAAGGAAGACCTGACAGCAATGATGACTGTATAATCCCACTTGAGGGGAACAAATAACAGACTTGTAGGTGCATGGATATACTGGATGGTGTAACAATAAGAATTTATAGCATATATAAACAGTAAGGGCTCCCAGAGAGGTAAGGTGGAGGAGGGAGAGGATAAAGGGGAACAGATATTTTTAAATCATTTTATTGGGGGCTCATACATCGCTTTTCACAATACAAAAATACATATACTTTGCCAAGCACCTTCACACGCCTGTTGCCGTCATCATTCTCCAAATATCTGATTTTCCATTTGAGCCCTTGATATCAGCTTCTCATCCTTTCCCCCATCTTTGTTCCCCCCTCCCCCACCAACTCTCCATACTATAAATTATTATTGTTTTGTCATATCTTACACTGACTGTCGTCTCCCCTCGTCCAGTCCTCCCATGTCTGTCCCCCAGATAGGAAGTTGTGTGTAGATCCTTGCAATTGGCTCCATCTCTCTACCCCCACCTTCCATCCATCCATCTGGTAACTGCACTCTCACCACTGGTCCAGAGGGGCTCATCTGTCCTGGGTTCCCTGTATTTCCAGCTCTCATCTCTAGCAGTGTACCTCCTTCAGTCCAGCTGGATTTGTAAGGTAGAATTGAGACCATGATAGTTGGGGGGAGGAAGCCTTCAGGAACTAGAAAGGAAAGTTGTATGCTTCATCGCTACCTCACTGCACTTTGACTGGCCCACTTCCTCCCTGTGACTCCCCTGTAAGGGGATGTCCAATGGGGCACAGATATTCAGGAGTATAAGAAGAGTGAAAATGTTTTGAAATTGACAGAGACAACAATTGTATAAGCATGCTTGATCCAACTGAATTATAAATTGTTACATCTTCAAAAGCTCCCAACAAAATGATATAAGAAGAAAAAAATGACCACAAGAGTAGTAGCTGAAAACAATGTGCACATTAATTACCCAAACTTCTTGTGGGTTCGAAGTTGACACATAGTTTAGCTGGGTGCTATATGCAGAGTCTCCTAAGGCTGCAGTTATGATGCTGGTTGTGCTGTGTTCTCATCTGTGTATCGGGCAGAAGAATGACTCCCTCACAAAATTATTCACATCCTAGTTCTCAGAAACTATGAATGCTTCCTGACATACCAAAGGAGACTTTATAGATGTGATAGAGTTCATGACCTTTAAAAGGAATATGAAGTTTATCCTGGGTTAACTGGGTGAGCCCATCCTAACCAACAAGGGTCCTTATAAGGAAAAGAGGGAGGCGTGAGAGTCGGGGAAAGTGTTTCATAACAGAGTGAGATTTGCATAGTGCAATGTGAGAATGAGTCAACCAGCTATTGGTGGCACTGAAGATGAAGGAAGGGGGCCCCAAAATTGCTGGTAGCCTCTTGAACTGTGATTCTCAACCTTCCTAATGCCATGACCCTTTACAGTTCCTTATGGTGTGGTGACCCCCAATCATAAAATTATTTTCATTGCTACTTCATCACTGCCATTTTGCTACTGTTCTGAATCAGGCAACCCCTGTGAAAGGGTTGTTCGATCCCCAAAGAGGTCAGGTCCCCCAGGTTGAGAACCGCTGCTCTAGGTGATAGAAAAGAATGGATTCCATACCAGAACCTCTAGAAGGAATTCAACCCTGCCAATGACTTGATTTTGCCCTTTTTTGGATATCTGACTTCCAGTATAGTAAAATAAAAATAAATCTATAATTATTTAAGTCATTAAATAGCATTGGGGGAAACACATGGGTGAGGAAGAATTTGCCTGCAAGTTCACTCAGGCTCTTGGTAGATTTAATGTATTTTCAGCTATAAGTCTGGAAGCCCTGGTTCTTGCTGGGTTTGGGTTGAAATTTGCCTTCACCTCATAAAGGCTCCTTGACCTGATTAGAAACATCTACAAAAAGTCTACAACTAACATCATGCTTAAGATTAAGAAGCTGACTGTGTGTCCTCTATCATTAAATGTCTGCTCTCACTACTTCTATTAAATATCATGCTGGGAATTCTAGCCAGTGCAGGAAAGAAATAAGAAAATATACAGATTATAAAGTATTAAGTAAAACTGTTGCTATTTTCAGAAAACACGGTTGTCTGCATAGAAAATGCAAAGGAATCTAAAATAGAACTCCTAGAAATAACATATATAAGCTTGGCAAGGTTGCAGGACGCCGGCTAATATAATAATGTAACCCTGCTTTTATTTACTACTGGAAATAAACAATTGGGAATTAGGATTATAAATATTTTACAACTTACAGCAGCTCCAGGAAAAATTACTCAGGTATAAAAATAACAAGACATGTCACCACCTATATGTCCCAAACTATAAAACCATAAGAGAATTTGGACCTAAATAAGTGGAGAGGAATATCGCGGATTTCCTCAAACCAAAGATTTAATGCAAAATGGTACAGCCTCTGTGGACAAAGTTTGGCAGTTCTTCAAAAAGTTGAACATGGAGCTACCACAGGACTCGGGGACTGTTCTCTTGGCTAGATACCAAAGCCACAAACAGGCACAAGTACACCGATGTTCATTGCAGCACTGTTGACTATGAATGATAGTCAAAAGGTGGAATGACTTGAAAGTTCAACAGATGACTGTGCAGACCAAGTGGGGTCTGCACATACAATAGAATATTAGTCAGGAAGAGAAACAAAGTCCTGAGAGATACTTACAGCATGAATGAGCTTTGAAAACATCACATTGTGTAAAGTAAATCAATCGAAGAAGGATAAAGACTTTATGACCTCACTTATACAAAATCTCTGGAAGAGGTAAAGTTTATTAGTTGTTATCAAGGGTAGAAGGGAGGTAGAAAGGAGAGTAATTGTTTTGTTTTTGGTTGTTTTTGGTTTTTCTTTTTTTCTTCGCATCACTGCCCTGGTGGGAAGAGGAAACCCAGCCTTGCTCCTGGAGAGTGTAATGTGTTAGTTTGGGTAGACTCTAGAGAAACAAATTCATAAATACACATATGAATATAAGGAAAAGGTTTATACAAGAGGAATGGGACACTGAGAAAGCATCCCAGTCCAGTTCAAAGTCATAAGTCCAATATTAGCCCATATGCCCAATACCAGTCTATAACGTCTCCTTCCGACTCACGAAGTCACAGGCCAGTGGGTGCAGAGTCCCAGCACCAGCAGGGGTCTCCCCATGGCTCCTGCTTCCAGGGCTCAGGGTCCATCAACAGCATCCAGTGGTGGTAGAAGTAATTCGGCGCTGGCAGGGTTCTCCACGCGGCTTCTCCAGCTTCAGAGCTCTGGTTCCATCAGGGTAAGGACATGTGGCTTCTCCTCTGGCTCCTCCAGCTCCTCAGACGCTGCCATCTTGTCTTGGCCATAGTTCATTGTCTCAGAGACTGACTGCCAACAACTGGGGAGACAGCTTCTCATCTCCACGAGGGAAATATCGTGAAATTTCCCAGAAATCTCAGGAGAAAGCCATGCCCACATGGAGCCATAATTGGCTACTCAGTACCTATCTCTAGATTAACAGGGCCTAGACTCCACCCCTACATCTCAATCATGAAATTAACATAAGCACATGACCGCCACAGTTGTTATCTAGGGTAGAAGGGAGGTAGAAAGGAGAGTAATTATTTTGTTTTTGTTTCTTTTTTCTTTTTTTCTTCGCATCACTGCCCTGGTGGGAATAGGACGCCCAGCCTTGCTCCTGGAGAGCTGCTGCTGGATTTGAGCCCTCAACTCTGTGGGCCGCAGTCCCGCACACAACCACTCGGCCACCAGGGCTCAGTGAGTCATTGTTTTAAAAAATAAAAAAATTAATGCAATTCCAATTAAAATGCCAATAGGGTTCTTTCTCCTTGTCCAAATCAAGCTGACGCTAAAATCGATACAGAAAAGCAAAGAGACTAAAGCCAGTGCTGTGGCATCCACTCTGACCCCTGCCAGCCGCCTGGATCACAGAGTAGAACTGCTCCGTGGTGTCTTCTCAGCTGTCAGCTTTTGGGAAGCAGATCGCCAGGGCTTTTTCCTGCAGTGCTGCGGGGCGGATTTGAGCTACTAACCTTTAAGTTCCTGTTAGGCGTTGGATGCCTTCAAGCTGGTTCCGACTCACTGCAACCAACAGAGAACAAAACACTGCCTTGATCTGTGCCCTCCCCACCACAGCCTCTGTTTGAGCCCCTTGTTCCAGCCAACCCGCCTTGTCAAGGGCTTGCTCTTTTTTCCTGCCCCTCTACGTTACCAAGCTGGATGTCCTTTTCCAGGGACTAGGCTCTCCTGATCATCGAGCCAACGAACGTAAGAGGAATGCTCGCCGTTCTAGCTTCTCAGGAGCATGCCTGGTTCAGTCACCAGAATGTTCACACAAGAGCTAGCAGATTGCAGCCCCCAGGGACCCCTCAGAAGAAATCAGACAAACCTCTCAATATGAGCCTACTAGAGGAACAATCAGACAAAGGAAAAAAATGAAGAAAGTACAAGAATTATATAGGGCAATATCAAGAATAGCTTATATGTGACTGGAATTCCACAACATTAAAACATAAATTTCTTAAAGCACAGAGTAGGCCAAAACAAGGCCAAGGGTTAACAGTGGGACAAACCATACGTTCAGACTGTAAGTTCAGGTTGAACTTAAAGACAATTCAAACAAATCCACGAAAGCCTATGAGGCAGTTCTCCTCTGATAGGCAAGGAACTGACTCGGTGGCGACGGGCAGCAAAGCTATACTAATGGAGACAACATGCCACGGGTAAAAGAATAGAGACCTGGCTCAGTGGATCAGAGACCCCCACAGAAATGGCCAAATAATACTAATGTATCACATAAGTAAGAAAGGGCTTGCATCCAGCATATGTAGAAAATTCTCAAAACTCAATCGTCAGAAGACAAACTGTTTCTTAACAAGGGCAGAAGGTTTGGACATGTGATCAAAGTTAAATGGAGGGATTTCCACTAAGATGACTGATTGGACAGTCACTACACAGACCCTCTAAGACAGAGACATGAGAGGCCAAATGAAATACATGAAAGAAAGTCCTTGAACTCTGAGCGTTAGTGGAAAGGATGAAGGCGTGCACAGAAGCAGCAAAAGAAAAGACAGGGGGTGGCTTGTTGGTTAGTGGGAGGCAGCACAGCCATCATGAACTTTAGCAAGCAACATCCTGTTGAAACAGAGGCCTGACCATATAAACGCACACCGGTCACTGGCCATGCGGAAGGTAGGATCCTCTCTCGCTCCTGGTGACCCAACATGTGGCCAGGTTCCACCCCAGCCATGACGCTTCCAGGAACACACTTGACTCCGCCCAACCCCTGCTCTACCTGAGGTCAAAGCCAGGCCCTCAGGAACCAGGTTCCTCGTACACCAGCCCCACCTCTGTAAGCTCAGGAATTCTACTTCTTCAGACCAGAGGAACACAGTGCAAGATACCTTAAGAAGAATCGGGAACACACTACAAGAACAAGCTGACAAAATAGAAGAAAAATCAAAAACAAAAGCAGCAAATAGAACTCCAGAAGACTAATCCTAAGATTTCATAAATAGATAATGCATTGAACATGTAAAGGAGCAGAATGAATCAATGAAAGGCCAAATTTGCCCATTTGAAGACAGACCTCTCAATACGAGCCTGCTAGAGGAACAATCAGAAAAAGGAAAAATAATGAAGAAAGTATAAGAATTATGTATAGCACTCTCAAGAATAACTTACATGTGACTGGAATTCCACAACATAGAAATATAAATGTCTTAAAGCACAGAGTAGCCCAAAACAAGGCCAAGGTTCCACAGTGGGACAAACTATACGTTCAGACTATAAGTTCAGGTTGAAGCTGAAGACAATTCAAACAAATCCACAATAGCCAAAATATGACCTTGAGTATGTTCTACCTGAATTTTATGAAAAATAACTCAAGCATAGATCTGACACCCTGAACACAAATGACAAGGGACCAGACAAGCTATGCGGTATCATCAAGAACATCATACGTGGGGGTGGGGTAGAGAAGATTAAAAAGAAGAAGAACATCATGCATGAAGAGAGACACCATTGGAGGAGCCAATAATCAACATAAGGAGAAGAATTACCCTGATCTCTGAGGCTTGAGGAAAAGAGAAAAATATGAGTAAATACAAATAAAACTTACATACACTTTTTAGAATAAAGAAAGATTTCCAAATAGTAAACTGTGAACTTTTAAATGAAATCTCTAATTCCTTGGTGTCTATCATACCAGTCTGACACTCAAGATAATCAAACGTCAATCCTCATAAATCAGCAGCCCAGGGCTTATGATTTGGGGGCAGAATGGGTTTTCCAAGATTGTTGCCATGAAGATACAAGCTCTGATTAGATGTAACATCATTTTAGCTGTTTGTTACACCAGGAGATTCCAATTAGCCTGATTCCTCATCTGAACAGTTTGATGGCCTCAGTTAAACCCTGGACAGAAGGCCATTAAGATCCCTGATAGCGTAAGCAGTAGAAACCCACAGGCTGGCTAAAGCGTGAGGACAAGAAGGAGTTGGGAGAGACAAACCACAAGGTCTCAGGAATCAGGGAGCCAGGCAGCTCTGCGGTCTGAGCAGTGGCAGGCATGGGTCTTCTCTCTAAGACACATTCTCCCCAATTCCTAGGTTCTATGCTACTTCATCCTGAGTCTTTAAGTTTCTCAGAGAGAGACTCTGACTGGACCAAATTTAGTTGGACATCTGCCTCTGAATCAATGGGCAACAACCAAGGGTCATGCTGTGTAACTCTGAGAAGGCCACCAGAACCTTGTCACCGAGCACTGGAGCCATTCGCAGAGAAGGGGGGACGGAGTGTGGGCTGAGTAACCACCTCAAGAGATGGCATCACGCTAGGAGAAGGATAAAGCAGAGTTCAAAGGAATTGATTCTTTTTTCCTCCACCAAAGCTATTTTTGTCACATCCATTCCCAGTCATAGAGACCCTATCTCACTGTCACTGAGTCAATGCAACCTATGGGGCAGGGTAGTACTGTGCCTATGGGTTTCTGAAGCTGTCACTCTATAGGATGGAAAGCCTCGTCTTTCTTCTACAGAACTGCTGGCAGTTTTGACCGCTGACTTTGTAGCTCAAAGCATAACCTCTTCATAAGGGTTCCTATAGCAACCTTTGAGAAGGCTGTACTTTGCCTTTTATCCTCTTCCTGATTGTGATTTGGGTGGCAGTTACAGATTAAGGTAGTTTTCCATTTAGTAATTTATAAAGATGCTGATTCATGACGTTCATTGCCATCCCCTCGATGGCCTCAGTCAGCTGGTTCCAAACTGCTGACCGTGTGGTTAGCAGCCCAACGCATAACTTGCTGTCCCACCAGAATATGCAGGGAGAAAGCCCAGGCCACTCTCCAAAAACCCTTGAGTCCCAGCTGCCCCACTTGCTCACCCCTACCTGTAGTTTTGCGTAGTTCTTGCTGTTGCTGCTGTTTTTAATGAGGCTAGACCTTTAACTTTGCAAGTATCACCTCATCATTGTGCCCCTTACTTGGGGAGGGCTAGGCAAATCATCTTCCAAACAATATGAACCCACTAACTTCTTCACATTCCATTATCACTGCTTGCACTACAATTTTTTTTAAAAAAACTGTCTTTTCTAAGCATGTGAAGACCTTCCTATACAGTTTTACATCATTTTATAATTTTATATCGTTTAATTCTTTAGCGTCAACAATAAGTTAAATGGTCATTATGCGTTTTTCTTAACCTCAGCACCTCCTTTTAGAAGCAAGCTGTCTCTCTTTCGTGGGCTCTTCCATTGCATTTCATCAAGTGGCACTGTGAATTAGGCGTTGGGATAGCTAACCAAAGGTCAGCAGTTCAAACTCACCACCAGCTCCTCAAGAGCAAGATGAGGCTATCTGCTTTCATACATGTGCACAGCCTTGTAAGCCCCACGTAGGGTCCCTCTGACTCAGAACCAACTCAATGGCAGTGTGACTTTGGTGTGGAGTAGAAATAAGGAGTCCTGGTTGCACAGTAATTAAGCCAACAGAAAGACCAATGGTCCAAAATTCCCCAACAGCACCACTGGAAAAAGGATGTGGCCATCTGTTTCTCCAAAGATTACAGACTTGTAATTCCTATGGGGCAGCTTTAGTCTATCTTATAGAACCACTGTGAGTAAGAATCAAATCGATGGCAATGAATTTGGCTTTTGAGCATAACTTGTTTTCTGTCTTGTAGTGCTTATTTACGTCCCTTCCAATACTCTACTCATAGGAACCCTGGTGTCAAAGTGGCCATGCGTTAGTGTGCTAACCAAAAGGTCGGCAGTTCAAGGTCAGTGGGAGTGGTTGGGTGCCAACCACCCAATGGGAGAAAGATGAGGCTTTTTACTTCTGTGAAAAGGTACAGCCTCAGAAAACCAAAGAGGGAATGCTACCAGTCCTAGAGGGTAACTGTGGTTCAGAAACAACTCGGGGGCAGTAAAGACTCAGCCCAATTGCCTGACGCAGTCTAGGTACACAATTCACATTTTTTGAATGGAGGAATTGACCCAAAGAGATTCCTATAAAGATATTACTACAGATTCCTTTTCTATATGAGTTTGTCAAACAGCTGAGAAATAAAACATGAACTAAAAACAGTTCCAAGATTCTGCTTATAGAGTTACTGGTATGGCCGGACACTTGTACTTCTGTTCACTGTGTACCACTGAGGCTGCTGGGACATGAGCCTCAAGGCCAACTCTAGACTCTGCTGCACTTCTGAATCCTGGGTGTGGGTTCACCTGTTAGACGTCTTTCTTCTCTTCCTGACTCTCTCCCTTTCCTTGCAGAAACCAGTCCCTTCCCGATTCTCTTAACTAGTTCCAGAGTCTCAGAGCAACTTGATGACCTTACTAAGCTATTGATGCATTTAAGGTCATCTCCAGTGTTTGTTCACACATCTACTAAAGGTAACTAGACAACATTTTTAAAGAAAAAATTAAAAATTAATTCATTTAAAAGGTGGAAACCCTGAAGTAACAACAACAAAAAGAATTATTGGTATGAAAAAAATTCGAAGAACTCAGGTGACACCCCTACCATCTCTCCCCCCAATGGCCCGGATGGAAAGCTGCTCTTTAAGGATAGTTTCCCATCAAACAGAAACAAGAGTTCCTGAGAAATAAGCACAATTCTAGAAATACATGTATTAAGAGGGGAAGTTTCTCTCCTGTCTCAGGCTCCAAGCCCTTTGTTTTAACTCTTGATTGCATAGCACCTTAAATAGACAAGCAGCCCTGGTGATCCAGTAGTTTACACCGCGGCTTCTAACCACAAGGTCAGTGGTTCGATCCCACTAGCCTCAGCAAGGGAAAATGGTGAAGTTGGGTGCTCCTCTAAAGACTTAGAGTCTCAGAAACATAAAGGAGCTGTTCCGGTGACCTATATGATTGTTGGGAGTTAGACATGACCTGCAGTGAGTTTGGTTTGGGTTTCTATGTCAAGGGTTTAGAATAGACTTAGTATTTCATTTAGTAGTCACTGACTACAAGTAGTATGAACCCCAAAGTGTCCTTCAGGGGATTTGATTCCAATCCATAGTGACCCCAGAGGGAAAAGCCCAGGGAATGGCTGGTGGGTTTGAACCATCGACCTTCAGTTTAGCAGCTGAGCTCTTAGCCACTTGGCCTCCATTGTTACCTTAGATTGCCTATTGGTTAAGTTCCACGTTGAGTGAGTTTCTCTTTGTTTCCCCCACAGCACTTAGCCCAGTGTGCAATAAATACTAGATGCTCGAAAAATGACGTGACATTAAATGCACACGGAAGGGAAGGGATGTTTAAAAAGCGAATTCAATTAGTTCAAATCAGCGGGTTCCCAGCATGTTGTTTGCATGTCTTCAGGTACTGCTTTATAATTCCTTGTTAGGTGCTTTACGGCCTGTTCTTTTGGGAGCATCCACTTTGGTGCGGCGCACGATGGAGCATTCCGCAGAACTGCGGGCCACCTGGCCAGCGCACTGTCCGAAGAGTTGGAGGGCGGAGATGGCTGCAGCAAAAAGTAGCTGACATTCGCTGGGCTTCTGGGGATGGGAGATCAATCGTTTTTTAAACAGTGCGAGGGACGGTGGGGACAGCGGCGGGGACACCCTGGAGGGCGGCGGGACACTGTAAAGGAGAGCGCCCTAACCATTGCCACGGTCAAAGGTGCGGGAGGAGGTGGGGGTGGGGGCTGGTGGGAGAAGGAAGGAGACCCCGTCCCGGGCCAAAGCCTGTCACTCTCGCCCCCAGGCCGGGACCCTCCGGCGCAGACCGCCCCCCGCCTCCCAGCGCTGCCTTCGCCCGGGCGCTGACCGGAGCGGCGAGCACCCCTGACCTTGCTGCGGCCGGGCGGGCTGGCGCAGTCCCCACGCCGCAGTGCCGGGCGCTGGCGGGGGACGCCCACTGGCACCTGGGCGCCCCGGAGCCGCGAGGCGGGGCGGGGCGGGGCGGGGCCGGCGCGCGCCCACCGGCCCCGGGCGGGCGTCGGGCGCGCGCGCCGCAGTCGCGCGCCGCAGGGGGCGGGGCGGGGCGGGTGGGTGTGCTCCGGGCGCGCGCGCCGCCGCCTCAGCCCGCCGCTCCGCCCGCGCCGCCTGCTCCCGGCGCTCGGCCCCAGCACGCCGGCCCGCGAGCGGCCGAGGGAGGCGCGGGCCCTCGCGGGAGCGCCCGGCAGCCCCGGACCCGCGTCCCGCACCCGGACGGGCCCGGTAAGCGGGGGCGGGGGCGACAGGGCCCTGGCGGGCGGCCCGAGGGGCGGGGCTGCGGGCGGCCCACGGGGCACTCGGAGGTGTCTGTGGGGGAGCCGCCCCCAAGGTGGCCGCGATGTCGGAGATGGAGCCTGAGCGGCCGCTTGAGAAAGGCGTCCCTGAGGGGGCGTGGGGAGCCGCCCCCTGGCAGCACCCCTGTGTGGCGGGAGCCTCCCCACGGCTCTCCGCGCCAAGGGGTCCCGGTGTAACCAGAGTCAAAGGGGAGGGGGGGTCCCACTTGCGTCTAGGGAAGACCTTGGTGACTCGCAGGACAGCCTCGGGGAGCCTGCGCAGTGGGGGGAGCCCCCCCCCAAGACCCCTTTCATAAAGGAGGACCCTGCACTGCGCCCTAGAACTGCCCGAAAGGAACATCGGATTAGGGAGAGGGGTCCTGCAGGGGTGTCTGCGCTGGGACCGATTTCCCACATGCACGAAGACTTTGGCCTTCACCCCCCTGTAGGGCTCAGCGCGGTCTCACTTGTGAGCCCCTTTTCCACCCCACCACCATGGGGGCGGGGGGCACTATGTGGCCACCACCTTTGTCTGTCGCCTCCTGTTCAGATGTCTCTGCACCATGGTGACCCAGTTGCCCCCCGAGCCGGCTTGGTGCATGCAAGAAGTGCTCTAAGAAGGCAGGGGCCAAGGGAGGGGCCGGGACCAGAGAGACCTCTGAAGCGGGGCAGGAGATGGGAGGCCCTGGGCGCCACTGGCCGGAAGGAAACCGTGGGATCAGCTGCCACCCCTGAGGCTGGCAGTTCTGGGAAGAGCAAGGCCTGGGAAGGGTGGGTAGGATTGGTGAGCACCAGCGTGCCAGCTTCCAGTAGCCTTGGGAGAGTGCATCTGTGGAATATTAGGAACCCGAGCCTGGGAGCCTAAGTGATTTGCCCAAGGTCACAAAGCATAGAATGGTGACTCTGATTGGGGGGATTTTATTTGGGAAGGGGGCCACAGAAGCAACTGACTGTCGCATGAAGGTGCCAAGCAGAGGGCTTGAGGAAGGCGATAGGCCCAGTAGATGTGATGCTTAAACAAGTGGCTAAGAACAAGGGATTGAGACTGCTGCTGCTGTAACTGACTTCCACTGAAGCCCCAGATTTCAGGGTGTGGCTTCCATGCTTGGCAGTCCCACTGTCATACTGCCTTGGGGTGGATCTTGACCTAATTGGCCCTGAAAGAGGGCTCTGGGTGTGGGCTTTGCCCACCATGTGCCCTGGAGAACTAGAGGGAAGCTTCAGGAATTGCAGCGTCCTGAGGCCACACTCTGCTGCAGAGTCCTTGAAGAGGGGAGGAAGGGAGGGTAGGATCACACTGTCCTTGTGGCCCTTTCACGGTGCACCAGCAAGCATTGGTCCTGACGCTTCCGAAGGCTCTTTGGCCTCCAGTGCTTCTGCATGAAGAGGTCAGTAAACACAGAGATCTAAGGAACGCTTTTTGGGAGGTGTTTGTCTGGGGGCAGGGGGCTACAAAGGTTCTGCCTCTGTGCTTGGTGCGCCCCCCAACCCCACCCCCACCCCCGTGTGGCCCTGGGAGCAGTTTCATTCTAGCTGAGTCCCAAGGAAGGGTGTGACTGAGCTCAAGGATAGATCCCTGTCTCTCTTTTTTTTTTTTTTTGTGGGCATCACTGCTTTCAGAGGGTGGGAGTAGGAGGCCCAGCCCCACTGCTGGACTTGAACCTCCGTCCCAGTGGGCCGCAGTCCCGCGCACAACCACGACGCCACCGGGGCTCAGCCCAGATCCCTGTCTCTTGCTGTCCAGAATTCACCACAGAGCAATTCAGGGGAGGTTTTCTTCCACACCATCAAATCGAGTGACAGCCTCCTTTAGTAGAAGTGGCTTCCTTGGGCTCCTGGGGTTTCACAGTGAGAAAAGAGACCAAGCAAGTGAGAAAACAGAACAAACTGCCTTACCAACGCTTAGGTGTTGGGTTTCTGTTGGTTTGAGGTGTTTGTTTGTTTTTTAACTCAATGATGGCTGCCTGAGGCATGGGTGTGGCACTTCATGCACAGCTTGAAGGAGTGAATTCTGAAAATTGCTTATAGTGAGTACTCCTCCCCTTGCAAAGTTGTGCAGAATGCTGTCGGTTTGAACCCCGGTAGTTAAAAACAAAAGTAATCCGGGATAGTTGAGAAAATCGGGAGCAGTAAACATTCAAATCCTATCTTCTTTGCTCCTGTTCCGATATTTGGGGATTATTCCGTAATTGGTATTTAACAGAGTGCTCTTGGCTTTGTATCTACTTATGATCCTGGGAAAACCGCTTGGTAGAGCAGATGCTCCCCAAATCTTGGACCGTGGAGATAGCCTCTCAATATCCAGCCCTGGGGGAACCATTGACATTGTAAAAATCGGAAGAATACATGCCTCACTCCCATTGTTACAAAAATGACTCGCTGAATCCAGTCACTCCAGAGGGGGCCTAAACATGTTACCAGGTCTTGGGGGCAGCGGTGAGGGTGGGCTGGGGAACGGAGGGGAGAATTTCCAAAGGGAAATGCAAGGGTAGAGAATGGGTCCTCTCAGGTTCATTTGAGCATACCCAAACTGGGTCTGGATTTTACTGCCCAGGTTTCTCAGCCTCTAATCTTCCACAGAGTCTCCAGCCACATTCTTGGGATGTTACTGCCTCCCACATGTGCCAGTCTTTGAGGGTTTTTTTTTTTTTCCTTCTTCTTCTCCTTCTCTTTCTCCTCCTCCTTCTTCTTTTTCTTTGACTGGTGCTGCTTTTTTCTCCAGAGTGCATAGGCCCATCTCCTACACCCCTCACATTTTGTTTCCGGTACACCTGTGCCTAAGAGGATTTTATGCATGCAAATCGTTCCTATTCTCTTCAGTCCACGCGCTCCTCCACAGCGGTACTGTTTGGCTTCTGCCGTCTTCATTTCCCAAATCGACTTATTCGTTTCTGATGGGAAATCATTATCCATTCCACTCCTCAATCTTAATGGCCACGTCCTGACAGGAACTGCTTATCAACTCTGGACCAAGAAACCAAGCCCATCAAGGTCCAGCTGGAGACACGATTCTTTTCCCCATTATAACTTCCCACTCCATTCCCATCCCTCTTTTCCAGCAATCCCCGCAGAGACCCACGTGCATTTACTAAGTGCTACCCGCTTGCCAAGCATAATGATAAATAAACATGAGAGTTCCTTGTGCTTGAGGAGTTGAGGAGGAATCAGCCGGCCTGTCTCCGTTTACGAAGCCAAGTCAGAAACCTGTGGGGGACATTACAGCTTGACAGAAGCGTGCCTGCAGGAATTCACATAGACTATTCCTTTTCGAAGGTGTCACGAAACTCCACTGCCGTTTCCCGCCTCCTCTGACAGCCACCCCCTGTCGTGAACCTGCCAAACTTATTTTTTACCCATCTGTTTGGAATGAACTGGCCACACTCTTGGCTTCCTGTAATAAGCCCGTCCTTTAAACCATAGCCGTACACCAGTAGCACCTGGGCTCTTCTGCAGGCTACTCGACTCCCTCGTCTGTGAGCTTGCTGTGTGCAAGCCGAAAACCCAGCCTCGTTGGCAAAGTCCCTTCACCTCCTTGCGTGTCTGTTTGGGTTGGAGGAATGCTCCATTTCACAGCCATCTCCTCACTGAAAGCCTCTTTCTCGTTCTCTCACACCGTCTTCTCCAGCCTCCTCACCAGGCTGCAGAGCCCCCAGAGGGGAAGCCCCGGCGATTTATCTCACTCTGCGTTCTCCCAATGTTTGGGCTGTGGAGTAGTTTCCTGTTAGGTCCGGCGGCCAAGCGGTGAGTTCATTGGTCAGCCCTGGGACTTGTCTGATCTCTCTCTTTGTCCTGGCCTCAGAAAATCCAAATCTCTGGGTAGTGATTTTCTCCTGGCTTTATTCCTGGGGCCCTCCCTGAAATCCAAATCCATATTTGCTCCTCATCTAATATTTCAAGCATCCTCCCTCAAATAATTCCTCATCCCAAATGCTGTTCTTAAAGGAAAGCTGCTTTCCTTGCCTGTTCCCATCCACCGCTCAGCCTGGCACCTTCCCATCAGAGCCCTGATGGGGTCTGCATATAGCTCCCTGCCTTGGCACGTGTTTTCACCTCTTCCTGGAATGCCTTTCCTTTCCATATCCACTGAGGTAACTCCTACTCATCTTTCAAAATTTAGCTAAAGCAACATCTTTTTTTTTTAATCCTCCATGTATGCCCCCTACACAGGCCCACACTGCCTTCTCCCAGGCTAAGTCAGACTCCGTTTGTTCACGCTGCCAACAGTCATTAAGCATCTGATCTGGGCCGGATGCATAAGAGGCAGCATTCGGCAAATATTTGTCACGTCAAAAGACAAGGAAAGGATGACAATGAAGGTGTAACGACGGCCTTAAATGGAGTGGGATCTGTGCTGCAGGACCCAGAACAGAGAGTGCCTCTCGGCTTGTTGAAAAACTCTGCCTGCTGCGTGCTATCACACCAGCCCATCACTGATGGTGTGATGTTCCTTAACCGTTGCTCGGCTTCAGTGGGAAGTCGGCGCTGTGGCTTTTAATGAAGACTCAGCCCAGGCCCCAAGAGGCCAAAGATCACGCCACAATTTTGTTCTCCTGTATCACAGAGCTTTGTGGGCTCTGTGCTATTAAACAGCAGGTCCTCCCTCACACCTGGTCTTTTTGAGCTGAGGCCATGAAGATTGATTTCCTTGACCTCTTGCGCCTTGCAAGTCCCCAAAAGAGTTCTTGTACCTCAGGAGTGACTGTGTCTTCCTGGGCTGGCAGAAGTCGGGGCTGTTCACTAGATGAACTGATACATGGAGGGAGATGGAGGAGTGCCAGGCAGATCCCTTTCAGGGTGTGCGGAAATGAGAGTGTGTCGGCTGCCACCAGGGGAACTAAATGACTGGCTGGAACCAGACTCCAAGAGCCGTGGACAGAGACACTAGATTCCTAAAGCAATAACCAGTCAGTGGGCCATAGCTGGGCCTTTGGGTGCCAGGATTTCCTCAGAGACCAGGAGTCTTGTGGTTGGTATTGCTGTGCACAGTGCTCCCAGAGTCTGTGCAGGCTGCATTTTGAAACAGACCCTGCTTCTCTGGTTTTCCCTACCCTTGTGGGTGATCACGGTCTGTGTTGAGAATCGCATACACTCGGTCAGGCAATTGCTTAATGGTAGATCACTCTGAAAAGGTCTGTCTCTATGTGGAGATGCTGCCTGGTGCCAGATTTCTCCAGTGCCAACCCAGAATGGAAGGCATGCCCTTCCAAGCCTCCTACTCTTGCGTCTAGAACTTCTGTTCTCCCGGGAACCAGGCTGCCATGCTGCAGGGCACTAACCTATGGTAATGCTGATGATCTGATGAATGCTCTGATCATCATGGTTGGAGAAAAATGGCTGAATTCCAAAACATACTAGCTCTTCCCTGTGGTTAGAAAACCCGGCCACCACTACTCTGTAGTTACCTAGGCCCTCCCTTCCTCTTTGCCTCCATCCTTCCCCAGCGTGGATGTGCGGAGCAGGCTCCAGCATTGCTACTGAAAGGGACCTGTGAAGATCTGCTTGGATCCGTTCATCTGCGGGAAGGGAGGGTGCGAACACTGATCCCAAATAAGCTTTGGACGTCACATTTAACCTGCAGCCAGAGGCGACCAAGCTCTTAGGAGGCCCGCGCCACAGCAGCGGCCTCCTCCCCTTCTCCAACCCCTGTGTGAAGGACTTCCTGAGCAAAATAAGCAAGGGTTGACTTGTGCTTACTCACCAATCGGTGGCAAACGTTTGCAAATGGATTTTGATGTGGTGGAAGACACATGAAACTGTTCACTACAGAGCAGTAAGTAAACACAGGTAAGCAGACGCTTGCCTCCGTCCCTGTGAGGCTCTGAGTTTGTAGGAAGGTGCCAGGCGGTTGGGAGAAAGGACGATTGATGCCAGCCACACCTAGAAGCAGAACCTTTGAGATTGGGGGGAAATGTGAGATTTTTCACTACCCATTAAGAAGTGGCATGAGTACACCCGCGCTTACCTCGTTTGTCTGGTGCTGGGTGGCTTTGCCTTTATAAATCACCTCACTGTCTTGTAAGCCGGTGCTCTGCAGAGAACGGACGTGTCTTGCACACACACATTCCAGGCCGCCGACATATGTCCGACTGCTTGACAAACACCTCTAGGTAGCCTTCTCGTGCCCGCAGGAAGAGTCGGGTTGTCGTCTGTTTTCATTTCCTCCACTTCATCCAGGCAGATGGCTGTCTGACCTGACGTACCTCCCTCTGTTACATACCACCATCTGCTCGTGGCCCTTGAGAGCTTTCCCAGACCTTCCCCTAGGTACCAGAGATCCTCTGCCAGTCACATCTCTCTTGGGACCACATCCCCTCATCCCTTTGCATTTTTGTTAGGGAGCCAGAAATCTCACCGTCCACACCCCGGCCAAAGAAGCAACCATGAGTTGTGATTTGCAGCACCTCTGTGGTTTGATTTTCTTTTAGCTCACTCTTCTTCCTAGGACTTCTCCCAGACTTGGGGGCGGGGGGAGGCCGGGCTTCTTCTCACCAGGCATTGTTTTTGCCCATGGCTCATCACTGCCCCGTGTGTCTCAAGAAAGCAGAGCTGCTTGGATGAAGGCTCCCGACACCGCAGGCGCACATCTTGGGTCCTCGAGCACTCTTGATGGTAATCAAGGTGTCTTTCGCATCTGAGGGCACTCAAAACGGTTCATGGAAAATGGAATTCAAAGATAATGGGATTTTCCCCGGAACTTTTTGAACCCCCTCATGCAAAGTTGATCCTCTCCGACTAAAGATGAAGGACTTTCAACCCTGGTCTGTGAGGTCCTCACAGTTAAGGCTCAAAATCAAAGTCATCGATTCAAAATGATCAGAGTCTTGTTTGAAATTTGATGTCTTCTTTTGTTGTTGTTGTTGTTGTTGTCGTTGTCGTCATTGGGCATCACTACCTCTGGTGGTCATGGGCGCTACCCAGAGCCGCTCCTGAGAGCCGAGAGCCGCCACTGGATTGGAACCAGCAAGCCCACGGGGCGAAGTCCCGCACTCAGCCACTTATGCCACCAGGGCTCAGCCCTCGACGTCTTCTTTTTTGATGACGCTACTCTTGTCTCTGGTCTAAGAGGTATGACGTGGCCTAGGAAATTGGGCCAGTGCTGGTAACCCAGAGCCTGTGGTTTCCGCGGGGGATTAGCACTTGTTTATGTGTGTTTGTTGTTTCGCTTGCTTGGTTGCTTTTTTCCAAGTTTTAGGTTTGTTCACTTTGCTGGTGAAAGTCACCCTCTGTTTTCAAAATTCTCCCAATGCCATGATAATGGCCTCGTTAATGATTGAGCTTCACTTCTTGGTACTTCTTATTATCAGAACAGAGAATAGGCTGTAGCAGGACTGCAGTCCTGGGGCTAGTTAGCTAACACACCATGCATCAGTTCATTTGTAGAGCGGCCATCCTAATTGCCCTGTCATTGTTCACTCACTCATATGATGTGATCTGAGCCAGCATGAACCCACATCACATGTCACTGCTCGTCCACCAGTGGATCATTCTAGGAAAAGTGAAATTTGTATCATTATGAGAGAGGTCTAAATAAGTGTCTCAACTTTTTCCCCCAACTTGGGCCTCTTTTTCTTTCTTTTTTCCTTCACATCACTGCCCTGGTGGGAGTAGGAAGCCCAGCCTTGCTCCTGGAGAGCAGCTGCTGGATTTGAACCCTCAACCCTGTGGGCTGCAGTCCCGCACACAACCGCTGCGCCACCAGGGCTCAGCTGCCCCTTTCTTATAAACTTAAAAAATCATGACCATCCCCTAGTATTCTAATGGATCTTGTTGGTAGACATCGGGTCAAGTCTGTCTCCCAACCACCCCGTGGACAGAATAGAGACCCCGAGAACCCTCAAGGCTCGGACCTCTTGGGAACATCACCAGGCTCCGGGGCACCTCAGGGTGCCTACCTTTGAACCTCCAGCCTTTCTGCTAGTTGTCAAGAATTTCCCTCAAGAGATTCGTGCTCCTTAGGCTACCTCTGAGCTAGTACATTCTCTCTATCTATCTCTAAGAACCAAGAAGATAAGGTTAAGCTCTGCTATTCTTCAGTCTTGTTGCCAAAAGAAAGCAATGACTAAATATTGTTTCCCAAATATAAGAGTATATTTTAATTCATTTGCCTCTTCTAGCTTAATTCTTACTCTCCTCTTGGAGGTTCACCACCACCACCACCGCTTACCTGGGAAGCAGAGGAATTACTCATCGTTATTTAAATCTTTGCGTTCCTGCTAGATTCAATCGATTTTTCTCTCTCTCATTTTCCTCCCAACCCCCTCCTACATACACAATGAACAACATTCACCAGGCTGTACAACCAATACCACCATCCATCTACAATTTTTTCATCACTGTTCATAGAAGCTCAGTGCCCATGAAGTAACAACCGCCTTAACCACTAATACATTTTGTTCTCCACAATTGCCCTTTATAGAAATTTCTGATTATATACTATTTATCTTTTTGTGTCTGACTTATTTTACTCAGTATATTATTTTGCCTATTGGAACAGCAGTCAAGGAATCAAATGATGTAAATAAAAATTAAATTAAATGCAAGGAACCCAACAAAGGAAATTTGCTATGAACTGCTGATTTATAGCCAATAAATCACAGTCTCACCAAAGGAAAAAAAAAGAAAAAGAAATCAAATGAGGTATCGCGTTGAACAAATCTGCAAAAGACCTCTTTCGAGTGTGAAGAAGCAAAGATGGCACCTTCAGGACTACACCATGGCATTTCTCCTTATATGCATGCAAAAGGTGCACACAGAGCGTGGAAGACTGAAGAAGAATGAAGGCCATTGGACTCAGGGATTGGCAAAGAGTACGAAATGCATGATGACCTGCCAGAGGAAGATGCGATCCTGTCTAGAAAGGAGTACAGCTGGTAGGCGCCGTGGAAATGAGGGTGGCAAGACTTTGTCTCACGACAGATCAGTCCCTGAGAAGGATTTCGTGCTTGATAGACTAGAGGGGTACCAGAAAATAGAGGGAGCCCCTCCACAAGATGGACTGCCACAGTGACAGTCCAAAATGGCGTAGTGGCCCCAAAATGACAACAGTTGTGAGGGCAACACAACAGGCCGTGTTTCATCCTGTTGTCCATAAGCTCTTCTGTGAGTCGGAGCAGAGTTAGCAGCACTAACACATTTTCAAGGGCCCTCCAGATCACAGCACAGGAGGGGGTAGCCCACAAGAGAACAGAAAAAAATTTCCCCAAAGCTGTGTAGTTAATTTTTTTTTTAACATAACAACTTATCACCTTCAAAGTAGGCTCCATTTTACTGAAGACATTCATCAAATTTATGATCCCGCTCTTGGAAACATTTTTGAAACTCATCTGTTTGGGGGGTTGACGGCACCTCCCTCATGTTTTTCCGTCACCCCTCCTACATAGTCAAATTGCTGTCCCTCGGCATTTGCAGAAACAAAAGGAAGTCACAAAGAGCGAGGTCAAGTAAATCTGGTGCACGAGGCAAGAGAGGTCTGCTGTTTTTTGCCAAAGTCTGGCACACTGAGGTGGCTGCATGAGCAGGTGCATTGTCGTGGTGCCCAAACCAGTCCCCCATCGGCCGCAAATCAGGCCTTTTTTGCCACACACTGTTATGCAATCTTTTAAGGATCTCTAAATAGAAGGCTTGATTGACAGTCTGACCAGGAAGAAGAACAAAGTCCAAACGCACTATCCCCCTCACATCAGCAGAGCTTTTTTCCATTTTGGAGGGTATCCCTCATATATCTGAATTTCATTCCTCTTTGAGGCTGACTAATATTCCATTTTGCCGATCCACATCCCTGTTGTTGAATATCTGTGTGATTTCCACCCTTTGGTTATTATGAAGAGTGCCACAATGAATATTGTGTGCACATCTCTGTGCTTCCCCCCCCCCCCACACACACACACACACACTTCTGCGTCTTTGGGGCATGCTACCTTAGGAACAAAATCAATTATTTAAGTTGAATGTATAGGCAAGCCAGAACAGCTACATATGGTTCTTATATAACCTCGTACAGTGCAAGAAAAGGCTGGCCAACAAACCTGACAGGTTTTTTTGGTGAGCTTCAAGCTGCACACGTCCCAAGTAGAAGTGATTGTGATGAAGACTGTTTCCGTCATTTCAAAGAAAGGGCAAATTTACATACATCAAAGGGGTCTGTTAGAATAGCCCACCAGTGGGACGCTTATCCCTGGAAGACTGCCTGGACGCCTAGCAGTGAAATCGTGGGGTCATGTGGTGCGTCTGTGTTGACCTCTCTAAGGAACTGTCCATTTGCCACTCCCACAAATTGTGGATGAAAGCTCCAATTTTCTCCACCTCCTGGACAACACTAGTTGTTTTTCCTTTCCAGTCATCCTCATGAATATGCTGTCTCATAGTGGTTCGGGCTTGCATTTTCCAACTAAGACTATGAACTATGTCTTCAGGTGTTGGTCCTTTGTATATCTTATTTGGTGAAATGTCTGCTCAGGTCCTTTGTTTTTTATTAGGTTGCCCTTTTGTTGCCTTTCTCATTTATATAGCACAAATATATTCAGATTCTTCAGTAAGTGCCCGACTGGGGTTGTTTCCACCTTTTTATCGCCCTAAACAAATATTCTTCTCTATATGCTCTCAGGTCAGAGAGGCTCAGCCTCATACAGGGTAGGCTTTTTCTTCAAAGGCATAGGAGGAGCTGTCTCGCTCTGCTTAAATGATCCTGTGTGGCTTTTTTTCCCCTAAATTGTATTTCCAGATCCATTAGCAGAGTGGTTCTCAGTCGTCCCAATGCTGTGACCCTTTCATACAGTTCCTCATGTTGTGGTGACACACACACACACACACACACACACACACACACACACCATACAATGATTGCCTTTGCTACGTCAGCACTGTAATTTTGCTACTGTCACGAATTGGGCAACCCCGTGAAAGGGTTGTTCTACCCCAGAGGTGTTGGAAACCTGTGCATTCATAGGTGATGAAATCCTTTTAGAGAGCCACTCTTAGGATTGTTTTAGTGAAAGACCCTTAGCATTGTTTTGCTGGAGAGGATAGGCCATCAGGGAATGTCCCAAGTCGTAAAAGTAGAATTGTTCCACAAAAATTGGTGACTCAGTCACACCTCTAAAAACACATACATCTGTATCTTGGGTTTGGGAAGCGGTGGTGATGTAGTGGGTTTCCTGTGGGGCTGCTAACCACAAGGTCAGTCGCTCAAAATCATCAGGTATTCCAAGGGAGAAAGATGAGGCTTTTTCCATTCCCTTACAGAGTTACAGCCTGGAACGCCACAGGGGCAGTTTTACTCACTCCTGTAAGGTCCAATGAGTCAGAATTGACTCGATACCCGGGAGTTTGTCGTTTCAATATGTTTTGTTTTAATGAAAAGACAAAATCGCCTGCTTGCCCCAAAACCTCTACATAAAGGTAGAAGTCGGGTGGTGGTTATTACTGAAAATGCATTAAAGCAAAACATGATGTGCTTGATACAATTGACGCATGGATTGTTATAAGGGCTGTGTGAGCCCCCAGTACAACAATTTCTTTGAAAAAAGCAGAATGTGATATGCATCGAAGGAGCCTGCTCACACGGTCACAAAGAAAAGTGCCTTCTGTATTAGAGCAATGCCGCTATGACCCTCACACAGTCTCCCAGAGGAGCACGGACTTGTCCTAAGAGGAGGCCCTGCTGATTCAAATGGCTAATGAGTCTGACTCCGAATCTCAACGTTGGAGATTTAAGGCCACCATGCGGTGTCTCAGAGACAAAGGCCCGGCGACCTGCTTCCAAAAAATCAGCTGCAGTAGACACAGCGGGATGGCTGTAAATGGCTGCGGGAGCACATTTCTACCACCCCACGCCCCCCCCACACACACACCACACACAAACACACACGACACCCTAAACGACTCGGAGTTGGGCTTGAGCTGGCGACAGCTGGTACTGGTTTGAGTCCTCTCGACACCATCATTTGTCGAAGAGGGGTCCTTCTAAATTCACCTTGTAATAATCGGGTGCCCATCTGTGTTTGCTCATTGCCTTTATTCAAGGGGGACATTACAGCGTCGCGTGGCTTCATGGCGGGTCGTAGGTGTGCACACTGAAGTTCCGTTTTTGCCCTACCCCAGAAACAAGAACACTGGCGTCCTCGAACAGGACCCTGGCTCCTTAAACCGCTCACCAGCTAAAATCGGCAGTTTACAACCACAGCTTCTCCGTGGTTGTGGACAACCCTTTCTACTCCAATAAAAAGTGACAGTCTCTGAAGCTCACGGAGGCAGTTCTCCTCTGCCCCACGGTTGCAGTGATTTTGAGCTTTGTATGTGTCTTGTTTTGGTTTTTCTTGTGTGTGTGTGTCTGTGTATTTTAAATAGATTCCTCGATGATTATGTTGCAAAGAGATGCCTCCCAGGTCCTTGAGAATATTCCTGTATTTTTTAAGCTGTCATGAGGCTTATTTAGCTTTTAAAAGATTTACATACATCTCAAAGAGACATCATTCATGATTACAAGTTGACTAAAGAAAATGCTCTACAAAAGGGATGAGACACGTTGCTTTCCCATTTTCTACCAGGAAAAATTAATTTCCCTTTTGATTATCATCATCCTTATAAAGTAGAGTCACAACATAAAATATATTTCTTTCTCGAGATCAGAGAAATCTATAGTCCTGAGTATTCTGTAATTGTTCATACAAGTCCTGGTGAAGGCATGAGACTGAAGCTCCACTAGAAATTAAGACAAAAGGATTACCAAAGGAAGAATTATATTTTGCAAATCAGAAAATCAGTATTCAACAAGAGACTGCATGTGTGTTGCGCATTGCAGGGGAAGTGGTAGAAGTTGGCAAAGCAGATTCACCCCAAAGAAGTAAAGAGAAGTTTACAGCCATCCCACCCAGAACGCACTCAATCCCGTCTGATCTCAGAAGAAACAAAGAGAAAAGACGGGAAAACTTCAGGGTTTGTCCAACTAAAATGTTCTTAACATCACCTCTAGCTTAAATCAATTTCTTAGCTCCCAATACAACTTAACGAAGGCACTATTTCTCCAGGAAGCCACTACACATTTTTTAAAAATTTTTAATTAGGAGAATGGGGAGGTAGGGGAAATATGGGGAACTGATACCAAGAGCCTCAGTAGAAGGAGGATGTTTCAGGAATGATGGCGGCAACAAATGTACAAATGTGGTCTGCATACGATGGATGCATGTATTGATTATGATAAGAGTTGTATGAGATCTCAAAGTGATTTTTTAAATTTAATCATTTTATTGGAAGCTCTTATAACAATCCATACATCAATTGTATCAAACATATTTATACACATGTTGCCATCATTTTCAAAACGTTTTCTTTCTACTTGAGTTCTTGATATCAGCTCCTCCTTTTTCCCTCCCACCCTCATGACCCCTTGACACATTATCAAATTATTATTGTGTTCATATCATACACCATCTGCTGTCTCCCTTCACCCATGTTTCTGTTGTTCACACCAGGGGTGGGGAGGGGGGTTATAGGTCGATCATTGCAATCAGTTCCCCCTTCCACTCCTTTCTCCCCCGACATTCTCCTACCCTCATGGTATCTTTGCTTGCATTACTGTATCTGGGGGGTTTATCTGTCCTGGAGTCCATGTATTCAGAGTTCTTATATGTACCAGTTGTACATGCTCTGACCTAGCTGGGTTTGTAAGGTAGAACTGGGATCATCATAGTGGGGGGAGGAAACATTTAAAAAACTTGAGCAGAGGTTCTCAGCCTTCTTTTTTTTTGGGGGGGGGGGGCCATCATGACCCTGGTGGGAGTAGGAAGCTCAGCCTTGCTCCTGGAGAGCTTCTGCTGGATTTGAACCCTCAACCCTGTGGGCTGCAGTCCCACACACAACCACCGGGGCTAAGCCCTCTCAACCTTCTTAATGCTATGACCCTTTAATACAGTTTCTCATGTTGTGGTGACTCCATGTGTGGGCATATCTGTATGTGGATGGACCCACCTGGAGACGGATAGAGGAGCCATGTCTTGGCTCCTAAGACCTTCAGAAATATGGTCTTAGGCAACTCCTATGAGAGGGTTGTGTGACCGCCCCCCCCCCCCCAAAGGGGGTCATGACCACAGGTTGAGAACCCCTGAACTAGAGGAATGTGGTGTGTTTGGTAGGTGCTGTCCTGCACCCTGGCTGGCTCGTCCCTTGTGGCCCCTCTGTGAGGGGAATGTCCTGTTGTCTACAGAGGGGTTCTACGTCCATTAAATAGTTCTGATGTGAAGACTGAGTGAGTGACCACAGGCCAGGTCACTTCCACTTATACCCCTTGAATGTAAAAACCGATCAATTGGTTAAGATTCAATCAACTCCAAGCCCAAGCCTTTGAAATATAAGCATTGACCATTTTGGCTCAAAGAGAAGAGTGAGTTGTGGCTCAGGCAATTCACCCGATGAAGAGAGTTAACCTCTGTGCCATCAAGCTAATTGATGCGCAGTGATCCTACCCAACAGGGCATAACTGCCTCTGTGGGTTTCCTTGGCTGAGAAGACAGTCCTCGTCTTTCTCCCGGGGAGAGGAGGTGGCTTCTGACTGCTAACTTTGCGGTTAATAGCCAGACACATAACCCACTATGCCGCACGGGCTCCTGTGGGTAAAATACTACTTTTATTTTCACAAATTAAGGCAGCAGCTCCATATTCTTTGTGTTACAATCAAGACTGGCACAGCTGTGAGATGTCTCCTTTTAACAAACTCAGTCTGTATCTAGTTTCAAATTTACACAGAACTCGCAGACAGAAAGTCTCTGAAGAAGTGGAAATTGAATTGGGGAGCTGGGTGTAGAACTAAGACTTACTATATTACCTGCCTTGGCTTATAAAGTTATTTGTAAGTCCAACTTAATTGAACATGATCAGTTCTGGTCCCTAACCTCTTGCTGATGCAGGTGCTGCCTCTGGAGCCAGCTGGGTAAACATTCTTAACAGGCACCTTGCAGTTCTCACTCCAGTTAGAAATCTTGACTCGTGCCTGGTTCTTCAAACAGTAACACTGACTGGGGGAAAGCCGGATGGTTTCTTTAGGAAAATAGAAGTGAAAGTCTTCGTTTTCACGGAAAATGGAGTTTGTTGGTTGGTTTGCTTGTTTGTTTTAAGATCATTTCATTGAGGGCTCTTACAACTCTTATAACAATCCATACATTAATTGTATCAAGCATTTTTATACATACGTTGCCATCAGTACTTTCTATTTGAGCCTTTGGTATCAGCTCTTTCTCCTCCTCCCGCCACTTCCATGACCCCTTAATCAATTATCATTGGTTTCATATCTTACACCAGTTGCTGTCTCCCTTTTCCACGGTTTCTGTTGGGGGTAGGTGTGGGGGTTATGCGTCGATTATTGCAATCAGTTCCCCCTTCCTTTCTGCCCTCCTAGTATTGCCACCCCCATTTCTGTCCCTGAGGGGTTTACCTGACCTGGATGCTGTGTGTCCTCAGCGCTTATCTGTACCAGTGTACATGCCGCAGTATAGGCTGAACTGAATGGCAGGACTGGGGTCATGATGGTTGGGGGTGAGGAAGTCTCTAGGAACCAGAGGAATATTGTATATTTTATCGCACAATACTGTATCCTAGTTGACACTTCCCTTCTGTGAGCGGATGTCACATTGTCTACAGATGGGTTGGGGGTCTCTGCTCCAGCCCACCTTCTCAACAATATGTTTGTTCAGGGTCTTCTGATAGCTCTATTTTTTGTGAATTAATATATTTACATATATTCACACCTATATTCATACCTCTATCCATAGCTATGCTTCCCAGATCTTTCCTTTGTTTCCTTTTACCTTCCTCGCGCCCCACCATCACACTCAACCGTCTCCTGCCTCTTAGTAATTCCTCTGAGCTAGACTGCTGTTTTCCCAACACCCCCAGGATCTCTACATCATCCTCCTTGTTGATTTTGTTTTGGTTTTTTTGGGCATCACTGCCCTCAGGTGGTGGGATCAGGAAGCCCAGCCTTTGCTCCATGGAGCTGGAATCAAACCTCCATCCCAGTGGGCCGCAGTCCCGCACACAACCACTACGCCACCGGGGCTCAGCCCTCTCCTTGTTGATTTTAATTCCCTAGTTGCTCCCCTGTCTATGATGTTTGCTCACTGCTCCCTTCCTCCCTGGCCTCCTTCCCCCAAGTCCCTCCAGAACCATCGGTCCCAATGCTTGCTTCCCATGCCTATCCCTTAATCTTTTGGTCTAAGAACAGGAGCTTATTGGGTAAGCGACGTCTCGACTCCTCTCACCAAATCACCCATTATTCAGCTATGCCAGCTCCATACAATCATGTTAGCAGGTGTGTCTTCTCCCTCTCACCACACCTGTCCTCTCACTAAACTGATTTGCTTGTTCGCCTCAGCGTAGAGCACAGCTGGTGCTCATGAGGCATCTGATCAGCGCCTGGGGACTAGGGTCGAGAACCATCTGGATCCACAACTTGGCAATGCTTTCAAACACACAGACACTCCCTCCCCCAGCCCCAGGCTAGACACCCTCGGGTCACATCGAATTTTAAAATAATCTTAAAGAGAAGAGAAACGTTCAGGGCATTTAAGACCATAAGTGACCCAGATGTTTATGACAAGGTGTTCTGAATCCACGAAAGCAACAAGTCCTAGGCTACAGAAGCTCATGGCCAAAGTGAAGACACCAGGTTGCCAGTCCTAGAAAAAACTTACTTACATAATGTGCAGTGCAGAAAAGCCAGAAGACGCAGACTGACAAAAGTATGAAAGCTAGACACACACGTGTCCTTATAAAACTGAGATGCCGACATGAATACTTTTATAACTTAGTTCTTTCACTAGTTTTTTTAATATATTTTGAACATCTTTCCACATCCATAAATATACTCTAGCCCAAAGTGTTCTTGTTGTGTCGTCTTCCACTGAACCACGGTTTAGCCACCACCAACCCCTGGCCTCATATTTGTTTTCAACTGGGGAGAGGGGATTAAATACACATGCGATTTATTATTAACTGTTCACAGCAGAATGAGCACCATTAAGTAATACTTTCCTGGATTTGCTCAATAAACCTTCCCTCAGTAAGCCTCCTTTGCCACTTCACTGGAAAAGATTTTCATATAATAAGTTTCTCTTAGTCATGCTTTAATTTTGCAAAGGGATGAGGTAGGGGAGGGGGCATCGACAGTAAATCTTTTCCTATGAATCAGTTTACGAAGTTGAAGAATCTAAGTTTCCTGGGTAAAAATCAATGCAGATGAGTTACAGGCAGGGTCGGAAATTTCAAGGCAGATTAGCACAGGCAAGAACTACTTCTAGCTCCTGTATATATCACACATAAACATTTTTTTTTTTTTTTGGCATCACTGCTCTCCGGTGGTGGGAGTAGGAGGCCCAGCCCCACTGCTGGAATTGAACCTCCATCCCAGTGGGCCGCAGTCCCGCGCACAACCACTACGCCACCGGGGCTCAGCCCACACATAAACATTTAGGGGTTAGTGTTTCACTTAGTAAATACAATATATGTTCATATAGTAGGTGTGTTAATACTTTGTACTATTTAATGAATTGCAAAATGTTTATTAAGTATGTTATCTAGTAAACCTGATGGTGTGGTGTGGTTACACACTGGGCACATAAGTACTAGGTCAGCAGTTCAAAGCCACCAGCCACTCCATGGGAAAAAGCTGAAACATTCTACTCCCACAAAGAGTTACCATCTCAGAAACATGGCGGGGGGGGGGGGGGGGGGTCTGTCCTGTCCTACAGGGTGGCGGGGACTCAGCCTCAGCTCGATAGCAGTGAGTCGATTTGAATTATTGCCTATGAAGCATCTGTTGTCTGCAAGTGGCCTTGCTAGGTATGGAGGACAGCGGACATGCAGAGTAGAAACAATGTAGTCAGTGACCATGCTAGTGACCAGGTCGAGACCAGGAAAAGACCAGACAGCACAGTGGTGCGGCACAGGGACCGGGACTAGGCGGTCAGCCAGGACTTCCTGGGGAAGCGATGACCTGAGCATGCACAGGGGAGCAGACGTCCTCTGGGGAAAGGAATGTGCCAGCTGTCCCAAAGAGGGGAGGCAGGGGCATGGCAAATAGACACTTACAGAGGGCCATTGTGATTGGAACACAGCCCCCAAAGAGGGAGCCGGCTGGGGCCTGATCAGGCAAGGCTGCAGCAAGGCATAATGTGACACCTGCATGTCTTCGGCTCAATCGGTGCAAAAACCAGAAGCTGGCTTTGAGCCCTCGTGGCCTAGTGGATTGTGTGCTGGGCTCCTTACTGCAACGTCAGCACTTCGAAACCACTGGTCTTCTCTGTGGGAGAAAGACAGAATCCTCTTTGCTCTGGTAAAGATTCACAGTCTCCCAAACCACCTGGGACAGCCTTATTCTGCCCTGTCCGGTTGCTGTGAGTCACGGGAAGGTTAGTCTTTTGTTTGTTTGTTTGTTTGTTTGTGGTTTGGCTGTTCTGCGATTATGCCTGAGGTCTCCTGATGGGGCAAGAGAGGTACTTGGGCTCTGACGCCTCCAATTGTATCAACAGTAGGAGAAGCCTGGGATGGCCTCGTCCAACTGGGTCTTAGGACAGGAAAGAAGACAGACGTCTCCCTTTCACACTGTGGAGTACCAATTATCTAACATGGGGCCCCTTGACAGGCCTGTGAGGTGGGCTGGGCCAAGAGCTCACCATTTGGTTTTGTTTCCCTTCACAGCTGGGAAAAAGTCATAGGTCTCATCTGAACTGGCGCCACGGTCATCTTACTCCACACCAAGGGCTCAGCCCACCCTGCAGAGTCCTAGGAGAGGGAGAGACTAATAACCCTGGCCACGTGGGTGCATGGGCCTGCCATGCCCAGCCCCTAGCTGAGATTTGTGACCCTCTGCTTCCCACCCACAGAGCCATGGGGGTGTTGATGTCCAAGCGGCAGACCGTGGAGCAGGTGCAGAAGGTGAGCTTGGCGGTGTCTGCCTTCAAGGATGGACTGCGGGACAGGCCTTCTCTCCGGCGCACGGGCGGCGAGGCATCGGGGTCGCGCCGTGGCACCGTCGAGGGGTCCGTGCAGGAGGTGCAGGAAGAGAGAGAAGCCGAGGCCAGCCCCCCAGAGCGCCAGGAGGAGAGCCAGGCTCACCGCGCGGCCTGGGAGCGGCTCCGAGACGGGCGGGGTGTGGAGCCTGAGGAGTTCGACAGAACCAATCGCTTCACACCCCCTGCCTTCATCCGCCCCACCCGGAAGCTGGATGACGACAAACCCCCAGATATCTGCCTGGACCCCAAAGAGCTTGTGAGTGCTGAGTGAGGCTGGGGCCCTGGAGAACTAGACCTTGTGAGGGGTAGGGGACACCAGAAGGGCTTGGGTTTCCTCCCACCAGAATGAAGACCTTAGTCCCCCAGCTAGCCCTTAGTGGAAGGCCTGAGAAGCAGAGGATAGGACACCGCACCGTGGCAGGTCTCCTCTCAACCCTCCTGCCCCCAGTTTCTCCACTGTGATTCGTTCTGCCCCCCGAAGGGGCACTTGGGAATGTGGGATGGGACTGGTGAGGGCATCTCCGTCAGTAGGGCTTGCTACTGGTGTTCTGTGCCAAGAGAATCAGGGATACCAACTGTCACACCATGGCTGAGACAGTCTCCCACAACACATTGCCCTGTCCAGAATGCCAGCGGCACCCCTGTCCAGAAACATGGTCACGACAGCCTGAGCAGTGGGAAGAGCTTCCTGGTTCTTGCCCTCCCGAGAGAAAGCTCTGCTGCTTTTAAGGCAACTTTCCACGGGAGCTCTTCCTGGGGACAGGAAGCGTGGGCCTCTCTGTCCCGCCACCTGCCCGTCCGTCTCCTGGCCCACCCTGCCGTCTTTTCCCCCAGGTTGTCAACGACGAGATGTGTGACGTCTGCGAGGTCTGGACGGCCGAGAGCCTCATCCCGTGCAGGATCTGCACCAGAGTGTTCCATGACGGCTGCCTGCGCCGCATGGGTTACATCCAGGGGGACAGCGCTGCGGAGGTGACGGAGATGGCCCACACGGAAACAGGCTGGAGCTGCCACTACTGCGTGAGCAGGGCCGCAGGGGGCGTGGGGAGCACAGCAGGGCACTGGGTGCTCCTCCGGCTGGCAGCCCGGTTTGAGGAGCTTAGCTTCTCGAGAGCGACCTCAAGCGTCCCTGGTCGGTGGAGACAGAGATGCTCGAGGCAGGCCAGAATCTCGCCGTCTCAGCAGGGTCCACAGTTGGGGCCGGTGACTCCCTCCCGGGGGAGGGCTGTGTTCCTTGGAGGGGGTACAGCACCTCTGACTTCTACCCACGACCTGCCAGGCTCACCCCACCCCCAGGGTCAAAAATATCTCCTGACCCAACCAAACGTGTTTGAGGGGGGACAGACTCACCCCCCGTAGAAAACCAACGGGCTCAAGACGGGCTGGGCAGAGTGAGACCTAATGACTGCAAAGTGATGCCTTGGTACACATATGGTTGTCGGCCACTGCATCCATTTGAAAAACTAACCAGAAATGGTGCCAAACTTGCTCCCCCAGAGGGTAGCTGACTTGGCCCTGGGAGATGTCTAAGTCCTGGGATCTGGACTGGGCTTCCTCTTGGCTCTCAGGAACACTTGCCTTCCCTTCCTGGAATGGTCTTTGTGTGAATTAAAGAGCCAGTGCTCTATTGATTCAGAACTGTACAAATCATCCATACATGCCTTCCGATTTTGAATGAAGGACAGTCTAAGGTTCCCCCTGAAAGTCAGATTCATATCCATTTCTCGCCACACCTGGAGAGAGTTCATTGTCCTACCGTATTGATCTGCTGTCCTGAGAGACCTTCTGTCTTCCCCTATTTCAGAGTCAGGAGAATCAGCTGATCAGCCTCTTCGCTGCCTCCAAAGGGGCAAGGTCGTGTCCTTTCCCGCACATAATCTCCTCTCCGTGGCTTTGCTGGCACCTTCCCCAGCAGAGCCCCTGCTGCTCTGACCCCGGCAGACTCCTCTCCAGTACCGGGCCCTCAACACCTGCACACAAGGCGCCCCTCGCTGCTCACAGTCACCCTGCTCTGCGGTGTTCTGGTGGTGATGGGGTTGAAGGTGTCTCCTGCCTACCCCCCCCCCCCAGGAAGACACCGTTCCCTTCCCAGATTTCTGCTGTCATTTTTAGGTGGCATCACATCAATCCCACCTCCCCCTGACTCTATCTACCAAAGAAAGACCCACTGCTCAATTCTGCGCTGTTCTCACAATGTTACTGTGGGAGCCCCGGGGACAGCTGCTCGAGCCCACCTCTGTCTCCCTGACTCTGCTCTCCCGAGCGCACTGCCCGCTTCAGGGCCTGGGTTCTGCTGATAGCACGTTCGACGTGCCTAAGACCAAGTCTCGCCAGTCTCATTTCTAAGGAGCATCCTGAAGGTACTGCTTGGAAGACTGACTTGTGCATCCTTCTGTCGATCCTGGGACATTCAGTAGTCTTTGGCAACCCCAAAAACCATGAGAACCAATTCCTTTTTGGTCCTCCTTATTCTTCTTCCAGCTTTTACGTGCACACGAGGTAACTGGAAAATGCCAGGGTTTGCGCCAGATGCTGCTTCGTCCTAAAAAAATGACATCCTTATTGGTCACACTTTAGAGAAGTCTCTTACAGTCGATGTGCTGGATGCAAAGTCTGCTGCCTGGTTCTTGACTGCCGCTCCCACGGACGGTGACTGTGGATCCAGGAGAGCTCAATCTGGGCAACGTCCGATCTCTTCCCCGTGTATCATGCGCTAGCTTTGGGGGATTTTCTTTTTGAGGATTTTCTTTCTGTTGAGGTGCATTCCATACCGAATGCTGCTGTCTTTGACCTTCATCAGGAAACACTGCCAAGCCCTCTTCACTCTTGGCATCTTCCAGGTTGTTAGCGATTCCTGTCCTCTCCAGTCTGCTACTGCCTCCTTCTTCCTATCATCTGCAGTGAGTACGAGGAAAGCCTGCAAACCTGACACACTCCTTTCCGGATGTCACACTACACTGTGCTGTTCAAGTGACAGCCTCTCGGTCTAGATTCAGATTACACCTGAGCACAGCCAGGTGTGCTGGAATTCCCGTTCTTCACAGAGATAGCCATAATTTGTTATCATCCACACAGGCACATATTTTTGTGTCATCAAATATACACAAGTAAGCATCTTTGTGATATTCTCTGCCTTCAGCCAAAATCCACCTGACGTCAGAAGTGATATTCCTCCCCTTCTGATTCCAGGTTAAATTCCTGGCGGGTCCCTGTTCGTGGACTAACTACTGCAACCCCTTTTAACCTTTCTTTGCAGCCAGATGTCACTTTTGAGTGCTGGTACTAATATTTTTCTCATTCAGTTTGAGCGCCATCCTTTGGAAGGAGCATAAAGATGCCTTTTTGTTAGTTGGTTGGCCAGGTCGCTGTCTTCCAAATGTCTTGACCTAGACAAATAGACCTTACAGCATCACATCCTTGTGTTTAAACACCTACATTGGTTTCTCTCAAATTTGTGGACCGTTGTTCTCACATTGGCTTTGGTGCATGTTAAGCCTCTTCCTTCAATACCACAGTTCCCTTAGCCCACTCTCCTGAAATAGTTGAATATCAACCAATTTTGTTTTGTCGAGTGGCTAAATAGTCCTTCTATTTCTCTCTTTTTCTAAGTGCTTGTGTCTGTTTCGCATGTGTAAACAGTTATCATCTAGAGCTGTCAGGACACAGACCCGAACAAAAGCCCTGTGGGGGTGAGGGTCGCCAATCCTCGGGTGGGGTAAGCTACAGAAACATCCAGAGGAAGAGCGTGTCCACGGTCCTGGAATTGGGTCTAGTCCTTGATTCAGCCAGCCCAAGAGGTCGGGCCTCAATGACTGACGCTCCCTTCCTCGGTGGAGGCATTGTGGGAGGTGTGTCCAGCCAGTCTGGCCAGGGAGCTGACGTGGTACAACCAGCGGGCACCTTGGGTCTTGACTCAGGTTCAGGGGCATATGTACCCTTATCACACCCATGCCACCAGATGCCAAATGTTCATTGTCCAGGGACCAGGCAGGGCGGGCAGACCATCTTGAAGTGGTGACTGCGGAAAACATTCTCTGAGTAGCCATTGCTGACCTGAAGACCCGGACCACTGTTCTGGTGTCCCACACACAGGCAGGGAGGGAAGGCCAGAGAGCAAGATGCTGAGCAGGCGGTCCTTCTGCCACAAGCAGCCCAGCTGCCGGTTCAGGACGTTGGAGCTCATGATGAATGTGGTGACCACGGAGTTCGAATTGGCAAGTCCTGCCACCAGAAGCAGAGAGCGGCGGGCCCTCTCAGGACTCAGTCAATAGCATGACTCTCTCCATCATGCTTCCTCCCAGGGTAAATGCTCTCTCGAGTGTCTTCCCATCGTAGACGTTGATCTAGCTATGGACACTGGTGATGGTGAATCTGTTCATGTTCGGGAAGAACCTCACACGATGGCCATGGTCCCCAGGGGGAACCCTGAACTTAAACAGAGGTCCTTCGAGAATGCAGCACAGTTACTGTCAGTGCCCATGGCCAGCATTTAACTGCCCGGTCTGCTTGATACCCATGCTGTTGGTGACTCTGTTGAACCCTGTGCTCTCACCCACAGAAGAGGCATTGTCCCACGGGAAGATGGCACCACACTCCTCCCTGCCTTCCCCAACCACTGTGATCTGCTTGCTGCCCTTGGTACACGCCAGTGTCTTTGGTCCTCCTAGGGGAGGGCAGGTACGCGCACATAAGCAGGTGCTCCTTCTGCATGGTGTCCCATCTCTGGAGGCAATGAGGAATTCATGAGGCTGTTTGTAACTTGGGCATGCCCCAAAGAGATGTCAGTAGCAGCTGGGTTGTTGATGTTCCAGGACTGATGTACTTTCCTTCGGTGCAAAGGTCACTCTTGACCTTGGGGGTCACCAACAAGGGTCATGGAGACCCTGCTCTGCACCTGGGAGAGTCATTCTTCTGCAGCATCCCCCTCCACTGGTTGGCACAGCCTTCTATCCAGTCTACATGACTGTGCAGCGACTCAGCCCCCCCCCCAAAGGCCCCCAACAAGAAAAGTGTCTACAGGTGGCACCAACGCTGGGCATGCCAGGCAGGCTGATGGTGGTTACTACATCCTTCCATCGTCTTTCGAGGCTTCCCGTGTCATTCACCATTTACCCGTGGAATGCTTCAATATGGTAACTCAAGGTTGACATGTTGTCTTCATTTCTTTTAGCTTGAGAAATACTGAACCTGTGCTTCCCTTTGGGGTTTCTAACTCCCGCCCTTTGCGCATGTCATGATAACATTGTGCTTTGTTTCTACGTCAGCTGACCTGCGCTCACGAGCAAGGGTCGGTGTCTCTTCTGGCATCCACTGGGGTCTCTCCTCTGCTCCCTCCTTCTCCAAGGATGAGGTCCTTGGGGCCATCCTGTCACTGCCCCTGGCCTTCCATCATTCATGTGCAGTGCCTATCTGAGAGCATATCTGAGTTCAAGTGGGATGAACTCGAGGTTGAGTGTGGCTTTCGTGAACTCGTTTTCCTTTTCTTCAGCTTCAGCTGCAACTTAAACTTGCATGGAAGCAAGTGACCATCTAGTCTTCAGCCAATCCCTGGCCTTGTTCTGCCTGATGAGTGAGCTTCTCCGTCATCTCTTCCCACAGATAGTTAATTTTATGCCTGTGTATTCCACTGAGGCCCACATGTATAGTTAGTGTTTACGTTGTTGGAAAAGAGTGCTTGTCACAAATATAAATGTGTTGGTCTCACACATTTCTGCCACAGGAATCTCTGGTGTCATTTCTCTGACTATGGATCCTTCTTCTTTGTTTCCAACGTTCACGTGGCAATCACCAGCAATTATCAATGCACTTCGACAACAGGTTCAATCAATTCCAGATGCGGAAGTTGGCGGTGATCTTTAATGTTTTTTATCTGGCATCCGTAGTTGGTGTGTAAATTTGAAGAACAGTCGAATTAACTGGCCATGGGTGGCTGGGTCTCATCCTTCCGTTATGGCATTGTATTCCAGGACAGATCCTGAAATATTCTCTTTGACAATGAAGGCAACACGATTCCTCTTCAAGCGGTTATTCCTTGCAGAGCAGGCCCTCTGACTGTCCAAGTCAAACTTGCAATACCAGTCTGTGTCCGCTCACGAACGCCTCGGGGAGTGGTCTGCAAGTGTTCTGTTGCTTGTTTACAGCTTCCACTTGTCCTGGATTCCTGCTCAGCACATTGCACATTCTCATTTGTAGCGGTGCGCGCAGCTGGCGTCATGCCATGCCAGCAAAGCAAGGTCCTGACGGCTTTGCTCTGTGCATACCACGGAGGGGGACGCAATACATCTTCCCCAGGTGTATTTTGGGTGCCTTCCAACCTGAGACGCTCTCTCTTCCAGCACAGTATCAGATGTTCTGCTGCTGTTCAGAAGAGTCTCACTGGTCAATGTGTTTAGAGGATTGCCAGGTCTTCCTTCCTGGTCTTTCTAGTCTCGAAGCTCTGCTGACACCTGCCCACTGTGGACGACCCTGAAATGCCAGCCATGTGCCAGCTGTCATCGCACAGCTGACTGCCGTCATTCCTGGTACTGTGTGTACGTCTTGAGGCCACGTGGAACCGTTCCACAGGATGGTCTAGAAGCAGAGAACCGGGTCTTTCTCCCTGTGCCCAGGTTTTCCAAAGACTTCTTCCGAGCCAGTGCCCTTTCCCTCTACCTCGTCATATCCAGACTTCCTGACTGGACCGGCCCCCTCTCTGAGGCTCCTCAGCCAAGTGTAAGCTACCGTCCACATCCATCGTTCTGCTGATTCATCTCTTCCCAAGGGCCTTGAGGGCCTCCTAATTGTCCATTCCAGTGACTTTTCGTGACTTCTCTGGAGTATGGGTCACTTTCTCATTCCCCTCTCTTTAAAAAAAAAAGTCTTGCATATTTTTCTTATTAGTATTACACAGAAAATAGGGAAGTTAGAAAAGAGAAAACAAATCTGTGAAATCCCTTCATTGCTAACATTGGCCCTTGCACTTGAAACTCTCTTCCTGTGGTTCCCAGTCCTCTTTTCTGTATGACTCTTCTCCCGCCTTCTCTGCCCTTTCCTCCCTTTTTGCCTTCCTAAATTCTGGTAGGTTCCAGGCTCAGCGGGAACCCAGTTCCTCTCTTACTGCACCCTCTCCCAGGTGACTTTCTCCCCCCAGTGGCTCTGGCCCCCCTCCCATAGGGCCGTTGCCTCTGTGGGCAGAGGTCTGGATGTCTTGTTTCCTGGATTCATCCATCTTGGTATGCCACAGATATCTTATGCTCAGTACACCTCAAGACGAACTCCTGTTTCTCCCCAAACGAATTCTGTCTTCATTCTTTATGACAGCATCCCTCCAGCTGCCACACCCATCCATGTCTGCCCCCCACCCCCCACCTCCTTCACATGCAGGAGGTCAGTGGTTTGAGTCCTGGTTTAGCAGAGGGTCTGTTCTGACCTCTGATACGGTGTGTTAGTCTAGGTAGACTAGAGAAACAAATTCATAAACACGTGTATGTATATAAGGGAGAGGAAATGAACATTGAGAAAACATCCCAGGCCAGTCCAGATCAATCCACAAGTCCGATATTAGCCCATATGTCCGACAGCAATCTATAAAGCCCTCTTCAGACTCACAAAACACATGCAATGATGCCGAATGCAAGAAGATCACAGGTCAGTGGGTGGATCACAGGCCACTTGGATCCAGTGGCGGTGTCAGCATCTCAGCGCTGGCAGGAGTCTCCACACGGCTGCTCCAGCACCCAAGGCTGCATCAGGGCAGGTCCATGTGGCTTCTCCTCAGGGAGGCCTCGCAGGGAGCCAGCCTTGTCAGTCGAGTGTCTCAGACAGCGAGCGTTGTCCGTAGAAAATCTCCAAGGAAGTGAGACAGTGTCTCTTGCTTTCAAGAAGGAAGTACCAGTTTTCCCAGAACTCACAGGAGAAGGCCACGCCCACACAGAGGTCTCATTGGCTATCTCCAGATTGACAGGATAGACTCCACCCCTACACTCTTCATCTCAGATTGACCGCCACATACGGCAGCGGCCGCCCAGCTGCTGGCCGGGCCTCCAGGCTTGGCAGATCTCATCCAAAGACCCAACCGTGCCACTCTCCACTTTAACACGCTCTGTGACTCCCAAGTGCCCGGAGAATTGAGCCCCAAGGCGAGGGCCCAGTACAGAGCACTTAATGCACTTAATTCACAATCGGGCTTCTGCTACCTCCTCCCCACCCCACCCCCACCGCCACCTCCTATCTAGACCCATGTCCCCTGCACTTGGCCACACCGAACTCCTCACAGACCGTAGCACCTTTTGGGTGCCCAGCAGATAGAGTGTGCCCAGGAAGTCTCTGCTGAAAGAAGAGGTGGAGTTCGTCGTTCATCCCATGCATGAATTCTGATGAACTCAGGAATCCTGCTCTTTGCTTGAGTCCTGAGGGAACAGCACCTTCTGACAGACAACATCTGGCGTGCTTTAAAACCTACCTAGCAATGGTACCTAAACGACATGCAGCGTCACGGGCGAAAGCGGCCCCCCGCAGCTCTGGAAATGTTGCCATCTCTGTCTCGT
>PVJH01009748.1:0-77439 GCA_004026705.1 Nesogale talazaci | reverse complement strand
GAAAAAGTTAACTATAATACAATACAGGTTGCTCAGTGCAACTCACTGGAGTCCTCTGTAGAGCAATCCAGGCTATTGGTTACAGGCAGCAAACGGCAGAGCAACAGTCACCAACTGTCAGCCAGATGACAGAGTCCAACAGTCCCCAGCTCAAGAGATGTGTATCTCAGGAGCGTGGCGAAGCAGGGCTTGAAGGATCCTCAACTCACAATAACACAGTCCACGGTTAGGTGTCCCACGGGCAGTGTTGCTTGGAGGTCGAGGCACAGGAAGAACAAGGCAGCTCTCTGGTCCGAAGATCCGGAAGCAAACGAGCGAGGGGGCGGAACCTGCAAAGCCCCTCCCACATCCGCCCCTCAACTCATCCTGCGCGCTCATTGGCTGTGCCGTCACAACAGATCCACCAATCTTCTGTGGCCATGTTGGCATAACAAACCTACCCATCACAGCAACTGTGTGAAAGACAGGAAGGAGAAAGGTGAGACTATTTGCTCTCATTAAGAGTGACAATGTCTGAAGGCCTAAGGATCAGTTCTACTCTGTCCTATATGGTTGCTCTGAGTGAGAATTGATTCAGTGACAGTGAATGGGGCATGCTCAGAGCATGACTTAGGGAAAGAAACAGAATCCCGATAGAGTCTATGCCAATTGTCTCACTGTTATCAAGTCGGTTCTAACTTAGAGCCGCCCTCAGAAACTGCCCAGGTGCGTTTCTGAGACTATAACTCTTTATGGGAGTAGAAAGACCCATCTTCCCAAATCCCCACTGTAACAGCCTTACATTTCACACAGTAGAACTCCTCTATAGCGTTTCCTTGGCTACAGACACAGATTTCTACGCCTATCTTCTTCGATGCCACCGATGGGTTCTTTATGTTGTTGACCTTTAGGTTAGTCGTCAACATAAGCATGTGGGTCACGAAGGACCTTGCTACTTGGTCTGTACTACCTCGTGTACTGTGTATAGAATTTTTACAGATGAGGAAATGCAGTGCAGAAAGGGTCAATAATTTTTTCAGAATCAGGCAGTAAATAGATTTCAGAACTAAGTATTAGTGGTTCCAAGATACATTTAAATCCAGTATCAAGCCAGTGTAGAAGTCATGGTGGTGTGCTGGATGAAGCACTCATCTGGGAACCCAAAGCTTGCTGGTTGGGACCCACCTGCTACTCCACAAGAAAAAGATACAGCAGTGTGTGCCTCCTAACCTCTTAGAGCCTGAGAAAGTCTATGGAGACAGTTCTACTCTGTGTGGCAAGAGAAAGGGTACGTGTCATATGATGACAAGTAGAGTTAGGAGCAAAAACAAAAAAATTTTTTTAATTTTAAAAAAGAAAAGGAAAAGTATCCCATTGTAAGTAATATTAATAGGTAGTTATTTCCTTTGGTGACATGCTAACTTGCTAACAACAAAAGAATGGTAATATCGTCACATATTTTATAAATTTAGTGATTTTCAGTCATACTGGGAAATTCTAGCTAGAACCCTTTGACAACCTGGTCCTCATTTTATAGATATTCTGGTTTTGTTTTGCATTTCACACACCAGGACACTTTATGGAGCTTGCTGACAGATGGAAATAAATGCTCAAACAGCTGGAGTGGGGACAGGCAGCCCACAGGTCAGGATGTCCAGCAGGCCAGGGCCAAGGGTTGAAGACACAGCATGGTTCAGTGACTTGCGGGAATGGGAGAGTAATATTCTGTTTTTAATGGGATATTTCAGTCCCATATTTAAAAGGATTTATAGAAAATAAATGGATAGATATGCATATTATTGAAATATCTCTAAATAAAGGTTAATTAGCCATAATTACACGATCTTCTGTCATATTATTGTACTGTGAAGACTCATAGATTACTGTGTTGATGGAAGCTATGCCATTGGTATTTCAAACAAGAGGGTCACCCATAGAAGGTAATTTCAGTAGCCCTCCAGATTAACAAAGACTAGGAGGAGGACCTGATGATCTTCTTCTGAAAAACTGGCCAGAGAAACCTAATCATGAGCAGTAGAACAATGAAGGATGCAGTATGACAAGATGAACCTTTAGACTTGGAAAGCACTCAAAATAACAGGAACAGCAGCCTTCTCAAATTGACATCGATTTTACTGCTATGCACGAAGTAAAGCTTTCGGGATCTTCAATCTCAAACAATTCAAAATAAGTCAAAATGGCTGAAAAAATCCATCAAAAGATAGGACCTTTGTATAAAGTCAATATGTATGTAGTGGATGAATAATGGAATGCATGAAGTGTGAACCTAGGACATTTTAAAATCATCAAAAATGAAATGGACCATATAGACATCAATAGCCTATGCATTGATAAGCTGAATCAGATGAACATGGTCTTATATGCTGGGAATGGCAATTAAAGAAGAAATACAGTACATTTACTGTCACAATGAACATTTAAAACTTTATCTTCGGGCTGAGCCCTGGTGCTGTAGTGATAGTGTGCAGGACTGCAACCCACAGGGTTGATGGTTCAAATCCAGAAGCAGCTCTCCAGGAGCAAGACTGGGCTTCCTACTGCCACCAGGGCAGTGATGCCACAAAAAAAAAAAACCCAGAAAACTTTAAGTACTATCATTGTTAATGATAGTATAATGTCCATATGCCAATAAGGAGACGAATTAATATGACTACTACTTAAAATTACACACCAATCGCTAATACCAAAGATGAGGAAATTGAAGATATCTACCAACTTCTACAGCCTGAAATTGATCAAATATACAATCAAGATGCATTGATAATTACCGATGGTTGGTTGGTTTGTGAGAGGTGAAAACAAAGAATAATCAACTAGAAAATATGGTATTTTAAAAATCATTTTATTGGGAGTCTTAACACTCTTATCAAAATGCATGCTTCCATCCACTGTGTCAAGCACATTTTTATGTTGCCATCATCATTTTCAAAAACATTTTCTTTCTACTTGAGCCCTGAGTATCAGCTCATTTCCCCCTTCCCCCTCATGAACCCTTGATAATTTATAATTTTTTTTCATGTCTTACACCAACTACTGTCTCCCTTCATCAACTTTTCTGTTGTTTGTCCTCCTGGGAAAGGATTATATGTGGATCATTATATTCATTTTCCTCTTGCTCCCCCCACCTTACCCTTACCCTCCTACTATTGCTACTCTCATTTTCTGGGGACATTTTCTGTCCTGGATTCCCTGTGTTGCAAGTTCTTATCTCTACCAGAGTACATGCTCTGGTCTAGGTGGATGTGTAAGTTAGAATTGCAGTCATGATAATGGGGGGTGGGGTGCATTAGAGAATGAGAGGAAAGTTGTATATTTCATTGGTGTTATACTGCACCCGTCTCTTCCTGGTGGTCCTTCTGCAAATAAATGTCCATTTGTCTATTGATGGGCTTTGGATCCCCACCCCTCTCTCCCCCTCATTCACATCGATATGATTTTTTGTTCTGGGTTTTTGATGCCTAATACCTGATCTCATCAACACCTCATGATCACATAGGCTGGTGTGCTTCTGCCAGGTGAGCTTTGTTGCTTCTGAGCTAGATGGTCGCTTGTTTGTCTGCAAGCCTTTAAGACCCCACCCAGATGCTGCAACTTTTGATAGCTGAGCACCATCATCTCTCTTCATCACATTTGCTTATGCACTCATTTTGTCTTCAGCTATCAAGAAGGTGAGAATCACAGAATGTCTGGTTATTAGAACAAAGTGTTCTAGTTTTGATGGAGTACTTGAATACTTTTGTGCTCATATGCTTAATACTTAACATGTAAATACATGTACATAGATCTATTTCCCCATCATTATATATAAATATATTTACATATATGCATGCTTGAATTTAGACCTCTGCAAATGTCCTTTGCCTTCTAGTACTTTCCTCTATTTCCTTTTACTTTCCTCTTGTCCCACTGTCATGTTCAACCCTCATTCAGCTGTCAGTAACTCCTCTTGGTTACATTGCACTTGATCAAACACCACCAGGTCTCCTATGCCCTCCTCACCACTGATTTTGGATCATGCGTCAGTCCGGGTAGACTAAAGGAATAAATTCAAGGACACGCATATCCATATAAGGAAGGGGTTAATATACAAAAGGAATGGGACATGGAGAAAGCATCCCAGCCTAGTCCAGTTCAAAGTCATAAGTCCGATATTAACCCATATGCCCGAAATCAGTCTATAAAGTCTCCTTCCGACTCATGAAGTCACAGGTCAGTCAGTGAGTACAGAATCCCAGTGCTAGCAGGGCACCTTGCCTCCAGGGCTCAGGGTCCATCAACAGCAGAAGCAACTCATCGCTGGCAGAGGTCTCCATCTGGCCGCCCCAGCTTCAGAGGTCTGGCTCCCTCAGGGCAAAGCTGTGTGGTCTCTCCACCAGCTCCTCCAGCTTCTTGAACCCTGCCAGCTTGCTTGTCCGTGATTAATCGTCTCTGAGACTAACTACCAACAACTGGGGAAGATAGCTTCTCATCTTCACGAGGGAAATATCGCAAGAGTTCCCAGAAGTCTCAGGAGAAAGCCATGCCCACATAGAAGCCTCATTGGCTACTCAATGGCTATCTCTAGATTAACAGGCTAGACTCCACCTCTACATTTCAATCATAAAATTAACATAAGTACATGACTGCCACAGTTCACTTGTTGTTCCCTTCTCCCTAGGTTTGTTGGCACCCTCTTTTTTTCACAAGAGCAAACTAAGAGGGAAGGAGAAATAAAGAGAAAGTGGAACATATCCTGGCCCACCAAGCCCCAACACTATTCAGGCTCAGAGCAGCCAAGGCACAGAGAGGACTATTAGACACAATGTCCCTCACTGACCCATAGCTCTATGAGGGACAACATTGGAGACTCAGTGAGGGAATTGTGCCTGATCTGACCCCACCACACCAGGGAGAAACACTAAGGGCATGCCACAGAGCAGCAACGGGAGCAGAACAATGAAGTCCTCAAGAAATACCAAAAATAGACTTTGGGGCCAGGATGTGGCACCCCATCAGACCCTACTGAAAAACACTCATAAGTTTCACCAACTAGGCCTGGAACTATTTATAGACTTTTTTTCTTGTTGGTTTTGGTGTTGTTTTGTCTTTTATTTTATTTTGTTTTGCCTTGTTTTGTTTTTGTGCTCATGATTGTTTTTGTATGCCTATCTAGATAAAATAGGCAGGATAAACAATCTGGAGAAGAAATCAAGAGGATTTCTTGATTCAGGGGGGCATGGGAAAATATGTATTTGTGATATTTCTGGCATATAATCCCAGAAATAACATGGCAGAAATTTTCAACAAGTTTGATTTATTTGTTGCTGATATCTTTTTTTAACAATGTGAGTGGTAACTATCCATGTAAACATTCCAGAGAAGAATATACAGGAATTAAATCAATTACATATGTTAGAAGACAGGATGAAAAGAGCTCTAGATCATTAGTCAGAATAAGACCAGAACCCTGATTTCAAAATAGACTTTCAATTAATTGTTCATGTGTAAGTTCAAGTTGAAGCTGAAGAAATTGAAAGCAAGTACAGGAGAGCCAAAGTACAACCTGGAGAATATCCCACCTGATTTTAGAGACCATCTCAAGAATAGATTTGACAATGAAAGGCATGTTTTAGGATTACATTAAATATGAAGAAAGCAAGGCAGCATTAAAAAGACAATAAAGACCAAAATGGATTTCAGAAGAGACTCTGAAATTTGCTCTTGAATATAAAACAGCTCAAGTGAATGGAAAAAAATCACGAAATAAAAGAGTTGTGTGGGGTGGGAGTAAGGAAGTAAGATTTTAAAAGACAACTCAAGAAGGCAAAGTAAAGTATTATATAATGAAATATACAAAGGTTTGGAGTTAGAAAACCAAAATGGAAGAGTACAGCATATATCAAGATGAAAGAACTGAAGAGAAAAGGCTATAATTATGTTAAACACTGCCAGTGGTACTGAAGGAAGACATTCAAGCTTCACTGAAAGCATTAGGCAAAAATAAGACTCTGGGAATTGATGGGATACCAATGAAATGTTTCAACAAGCTGATGATACACTGGAAGCACTTAGGTGTCTGTGCCAGGAAATATGGAAAGCAGCTAGTTGGCCAACTAACTGGAAAAGATCCACATGTGTACATATTCCAAAGAAAGGCGACCCAACAGAATGTTCGAATTAGAGAACAATATCATTGATATCATATGTAAGTAAAAATTTGCTGAAGATCACCCAACAGTTTCAGCAGTACACTGACAGGAAGCAAGCCAGATTCTGAAGAGGGCGTGGAATGAGAAATATCATTGCTGATATCAGCTGGATCTTGGCTCAAAGCAGAGAATACTACAAAGATAGTTACTTGAGTGTTATTGATCAGGCTAAGGCATTCAACTGCTTGGAATCGAATCTCAGAACACTTTGTTGTACCCAGGCATAACCTGCACATGGATCAAGAGGAAGTTGAATACTGGGGTGTGCCCAACCAAACCATGCTATTTTCACTTACCTCGCATGCAAGTAAAAGTCGGACATTGAATAAGGAAGATCAAAAAAGGGTCAACACATTTGAATTGTAGTGCTGGCAAGAGTAGACAGAACCGTGGATTGTCAAAAGAACAGACATATCCGACTTGGAAGAGGTATGGCCACTCACTGGAGAAGGGCATCAGGTTCGGTAAGATGGAAGGGTAGCAATCACTGAGATGGACTGACACAGTGACTGCACCCATGGGCTCTGGCATAAGAACCACGGTAAGATGGCACAGCACTGCATGGTGTTCCGTTCTGCTGTGCAGAGGGTCGCTGGATAAGAACTGATTCCGTGGAACGTAACAGCAACAACCATGTTGTGCCATGTATCAGACTTCAGCTGTATTCATATGCCACGTTTTATTTATCCAGATAGATGTTGGTGAACATCTTCATGTTTCCAGCTTTCAGCTTTTGTGAAAAATGCTGCAGCCACCATATGTAGAGCCTTGCCATGCTACTTTTAAAAGATTTCTTTTTTAAGAAGATCATTTTATTGGGGGGCTCTTGCAGCTCTTTTAACAATCCATGCATTAATTGTGTCAAGCATATTTGTACATATGTTGCCATCATCCTTTTCAAAACATTTACTTTCTATTTGAACCCTTGGTGTGAGCTCCTCTTTCTTTTCCCTCCCTCCACACCTCCCATCTTTATGACCCCTTGATAAATTATAAATTATTAAAATTATAAGTTATTATTATTATCATTTTCATATCTTATATGTCTCCCTTCCACCATGGTTTCTGTTGTTAGTCTCCCCTGGGGAATAGAGGGCCTTTAAAGAAATCTCTTGGAAAACCGATCGGAAAAAGATTTCTTTAAAGGCCGTCTATTCCTGCTACATTCCCATCTTTATCCTTGTAGGGCTTTTGGCTTTCCCTTCTCGCCTACCTAGTCAGAATCTCCCTTCCTTCTAAGCCTTGCACACATTAAAGCCCTACCATTCTATTCCATTGTCCGCCTTGGAACATAAGCTCCCCAGGGCAGGAAACTTGTCTTTCTACATATTTTTCAAGTACCGTGTACATGTAGAGAGCTAAATAAATAACAAATATTACACAGTCAGAATGAACTTGTTCAGTAAATACCTAACTTATTATCTCTAGACTCTAATTACACCAAGTTTATGGACCTGAGATGTATAAACAGAAGGCTGGCTACAAAATAATACAATTACATTTTTGGCTGCTCTACCTTGGAAATAAGTTGTCAACAAGGATGGATAGTCAAAGTTTCCCGTTCCCCACTCCTTACAGGCTGAGTCTTTGCAACCACTCAAACCAGGGGTCAGACTCAGAGGCCAACATAGCTCAAAGATTAGCCCCGTGCCATTATCCTTGTTCTGCAACACAGACCAAGCCAAGCTACAACCACTCAGGTGAAGTTCCTCCAGCAGGTGTAGACTGTGCCTTACAATCGCCTGCCTGTGTACATATATGTTGCTTCCTGTTATTTTATGGGTCAGAGCTAGTTCCTCCACTAGACTTACCTTCCCAGAAAGTCCTTTCTCTTCTTTGTTAATTCCTTGCAAACCTGGGCACTTACCTGTGCCTAAGAGTTACTTGAAAAGTCACAAAATGTTGACTCATCCCTTTAAGGGAAAAATGCCAGGTGACCCCTATCAATCACATGTACAGTCTTTAAGTACTACATATGTAATTCTACATCAACAATACAAGAAGTTTATTCAAAAAGTTTATGGAAAGGGCTGAGCCCCGGTGGCGTAGTGGTTGTGCGCGGGACTGCGGCCCACTGGGACGGAGGTTCAATTCCAGCTCATAGGAGCAAAGGCTGAGCCTCCTACTCCCACCACCAGAGGGCAGTGATGGCTAAAAAAAAAAGCTTATGGAAAAATGGAATTGAAAGATAATGTAATTTTCCACACACTTTATGAAACCTCCTCATATTATTATTGTTTCCTATGCTTTAAATGTTTATAGTTATGATTCTTTTGAATCTACTTTTTGCCACATTGCTTTCCCCTCTAATATTTTTGGAGCTGTTGTCTATGTTTGTGACATAGACATACACAGGAATATATATTCAGTTCATTTTCATTTCCGAACAATATAGTCCATGGATATATCCATCTTTGAAAGTATATGCACCATTGGATTGTCTTTCAGTTGGGAAATAATCAGTTAGCATGGAACTCAGTGGAAATTTTGGAGATTTGCATGAAAGAAGGTGGACTATTACTAAGGAATGGCATTAATTGAACTTCAGTAAGCTACAGAACGAGGCCTATTAGGAATCTCAGAAAGAGTTTGAATTATATTAGTTGGTCAATGTAAACAACAAAGAGACCTCTTTCCCAAAAAGGACAAGAGAAAAGGGTTGAAAAGTAATGGGAGGGTGATGTTTAGTACAACAGACAAGCTGAGGAGTCGAGTGTTTCAGGGAAAGAAGTCAACCAGAAGGAGAACAGAGGACTGAGTCAACTATGTGATAAAATCTGTCAACATCAGTAGCATCTCTTAAATGTGCTTCTTCTTCTCCACTCCTCCAGCCCCTCAATCCCTCACATCTACAATGGCTATAGTGGCTTGCCGAAAATGGGATGAACCAGAGTGGCAAGGCAGAAAACATCATCCTCATTTAATGAATAAAAGCCCTAAGACCCAGAATGGTTCAAGGTTGCACATTTTTATTTGTTTATTTTAAACATTTAAGGTTGCACACTTTTTAATGAAACCAGAACTAGAACCTAGTTCTGATTCCAGGGTCAGGGTTCAATGCATGGACACAATTGATCATCTTAACTCTGTCATTCTTGCATTTGACCCCATAAGAGGATGGTTTCTCCCCAAACTGTCACCACCCTTCTGTTTGACTTTCAAGGTCTTCTATTAGGTGGCCCAATCTCTCTCTCTCTCTCTCCACGGCTTATTTCCCATTGTTCTCAGCCACAGTCTCAGCTCTCCATCCAAAGCTGCTTCATCTGGCACATGAGCTCCCCAAGATTAGTCCTGCCTCTTTGCCTTTGTTATATTACGGTCCTCTCCTAGATGGCCTTCTCTCTGCTCTCCATCATTTTCCTAAACCATGGTCAACTCTAACAAAGGTCTGCACAATCTCCAGTCAGTCACATTAGCTGTTTCACTACAAAATATAGCTATATATTAACATTCTCTTTAATTGTCCTCAAAATGTTATCCCATGCAGCAAAATGAAAAGTAAATTGTTACAAACTTTTTAAAACTTTCTTACCAGTCACTCCTTGTTTTGCAGCTATCTTCCAATTACTCATATTCTACACTGGACATCAATTGGGCCTTCAATAAATACTTAAAAACTGATAAAAAATATCAGAAAAGGACTTACAACTATTAAAAACTTAGATGTTGGGGCTGAGCCCTGGTGGCGTAGTGGTTGTGCGCGGGACTGCGGCCCACTGGGATGGAGGTTCGATTCCAGCTCCACGGAGCAAAGGCCGGGCCTCCTACTCCCATCACCTGAGGACAGTGATGCCCACCCCCCCCAAAAAAAAAAAAACTTGGATGTTAGAATAACAACAGTTGCCATAAAATTATTACATAATATGAAAAATATAAAGGCGAAGTACTATGACAAGCCAGTTTAAAAGATACTGAGCTAGAGATGGGGGAATAGACTGAACTAAGGTTTTTTTCTGCATTTTCTTCTATCATGGCTCTAGTCTTCTGGCACACTGCATAAACAAGGGAGTGATTTTCTATGTCTATGGGACGAACAGGCTCACCCACGTTCAGACGTAATCAATTGTTGTTCGGTGTCTTATAGTACATTCAGACTCATAGTGATCCCATGGACAACAGAGCAAATCACTGCCCAACCCTGCACCAGCCTCACAGCTGTTCTTACGTCTGAGCCCGTTGTTGCACTCACCATGTCAATGCATCTTGTGGAGGGCCTTCTGCTTTTTCACTGCCCCTCCACCTTACAAGCATAATGTCCTTCTCAGGGACTGGTCTCCCCTGACAACATGTCCAAAGGACATGAGACCAAGTCTTGCCATCCTTCCCTCTAAGTTGCTTTCTGGTCGTACTTCTTCCAAGACAGATATTTGTTCTTTTGGCAGTCAATTGTACTTTCAATATTCTCCATTGGCTTCATAGTGCAAATGCATTGATTTTTCTTCAGTCATCCTTATTCCGTGTCCACGGCTTGGACCAGCCACCCCTTACACCTCAAAGTGGCCTCCCTGCTTCTCAACACTCTAAAGAGGTCTTTCACAGCAGATTTGCCCAATGCAATGAGCCATTTGATCTCTTGATGGTAGCTTCCATGAGCTTTGATTGTAGACACAAGCAAGATGAAATCCCTGACCGATTCAGTCTTTTCTCCTTTTACCATGATGTTACCTAGGACTTTGATTGTCTTTCCATCGAGTTGCAACCCATACTGAAGGCTGCAATCCGGATCTTCATCAGCAGTTTGCTTCAAGTCCTCTTTGTTTTCAGAAGCAAGGTGTGTCATGTGCATATCCCAGGTTGTTAATCAGTATCACCTGCACATTGCAATCACACTGGGCACTCCTACAACCAAAGTCGGGTTTAGTATTTTGTGAAATGATGCAAAAGAGGTTTTGTTCAGACTCAACTTTCCAGATTTAATGGGTACTCTGTCAAAGTAGGTGATTGTAATAAACATGGTGGAGAGGCCAGGAGCACACCAGGAGTATAGAGTCAAGGGAAAGCACACCACCATGACTCACAAAATTAAGCAGGTCCTTGACAAAGTCACATGTGATCAGATGCAAATTAGTTTAACAGCGCAAGTTCATACAGCTTGAGATGATACTGATTTCAAAGTGAATTTTTAAGAATCAGGCAGACAACTTTCAGGACCAAATGCGTCAAAGAGAAAGCAGGAAAACAGTCTAGCCAGTGCAGAGTCACGGAGAACCCGAACTCACTGCCATTAAGTCGATGCTCACTCCGCACCGCTGTAGGACAGGGGAGGGCAGCCTGGGAGAGTTTCTAGACAGCAACTGCTGATGGGCATGGAGAGTGTCTTCTGTCTCCCGCGGAGCGGCTGTCCTTTTCGAACTGCTGACCTTGCACACTGTGGCCCAACCTGTAACCACTGCGCCACCAGGGCTCCATAAAGTCATGGAATTAGAACTAAATACCTTCTTTCAGTAATGCTGATAGATGTAGGGTATTGTTACTATTACGAATGTTAATATTTCTATGGGTAATAGGTGCATCTGGGCTTACAAATCAACCTTTCCCAAGTCATACAACAAAAAATATGGTAAGTGATCTTTTTGGGAAAATGTGCCTAATAAAACAATGAAACTGTATAATTTTTTTTCCAATAGACATAAGGTCTGTAGGCTCTCTTAAGAACTTTTTGACCAACAATGAAATAAAACAGAATCTAAAAATAGGAAAAAGAAACATTTATTTTCCTTTAGGAAATCAACAGACTATTAAACAATAAAAAGAACCATTAGCTATCTTTCCTAAAGGAGACTAGAGACTTCCAGCCGGTGCCAGATTTTTATATGACAACCCAAATTAAAAGATTAAGGGTGTGTTTTGCTCACACCCTAAATTTTTGGGAGCACAGGCCAGGCCATTATGTAAGGTCTACTGGGGAGGGTAACGTGACTCTGTTTTCCATGGAAGAATCCTTACTCCAACCCATCACGTCTAGCTTCTAAATACATCCTGTCCATCAACCAATCTGATCGGTTATCACCCAGATTGCCACACATCCCTTTACCTCGTCAATGCCTGTTCCTATAAAGTTACACAAAACAGCAAAAGTTCTTGCGATGACTAGTGTCCATAATCTCCAGAGCCTTCCAAGGGGCAGGATCAGAAGAGAAGAGTCACTGGTTTCAAACACTATTCCCCCCACCCCATCCCCCAGCACCCCTGGGAACCCCATACACGACTCTATACTACGGGCCTTTGTTGAGGCTTATATTTCCCACCTGTATTGCTTTTTCTTTTTCCAGCAACAGTCTGCCTTTGTGCCCACTCCTAAATAACCATAAATTTTGTTCTTATAAACCTTAATGAATGCTTGGCCAAGATGCTGTAACTATTGGCTTCTACACTGGAGCATAAATGGAAAGGGGGGGGGTGGCGGGGACTGAACTGTGTGCACTGTGCAAAACTGGATAAAATGGAAAAAAAGATCACAGCGAACCCAACGTCGCAATTTGCTTTTACTGTGAAGGAGGCCTTGTTTTCACGGTGTGGCCGCTTCCCGGGGTTTTCATCTCCAAGTGGCTGATCAACGTAAGGTACGTGGCAGGCATTTGGCCTGGTTCCCAGGCTTTACTTTGCTGCCCTGAGAAAAGAAAGGGTTCAGTCAGACACACAGACAACAGGCATCACCAGCGGCTCCCACATTCCAAGCATTTCACCACAGATTAGGTTGGCATGATTCTACTGTTTGCCGAGATCTCCTAGGTGTTGCATTCTCCCTTCTGCTCACGGAGTGATCCAAGACAGTTTTCACACATCAGGACCGTCCTGCACCACCTCGTTCGCAGGGATGTCGTGTGAAAAAGAAGGGACTGGCTCAAGACTTCAGATGAACATTCTGTTTCACTTGCTTGCAGTAAAATATGAGCCCGTAGACAGCAGGTAATTGAGCGCTGAACTTTTGCCTAAGGCACACAGAGACAGGAACTGTTTTACATGCATTCCTGAGTGAGGGGAGGGGGTGGGGATCTAAGATAATTTCTTTAACAAGGACAAATTTATTTCAGCTCAAAATACCCGACAGATTAATAGGATGATTTGTGATTATTTGCGCTTCAAATTTTATAAGCATGAGGCTCACACAGACATGGCATAAAATCACAACCAATGTAGTCCTTGTTTTAAATTTCCACACTTCATACCCTTCCCCCCCTTCATATGTTACTATGGAAAGAAGAGTTTGATGAGAACCCTCGCCAGTGTTTAATATCCCTAGCAAAGGTAAATGTCCTTTATCCCTTTGAAGTATAAACTAATTTAAATAAAATATGCATCCAGTTGGTCAACTAGAAAAGATGTATGCCATCTCTTGAATGTGCTTGGGGCTACATCATGCCTTGTGGAAAGTTTGTATTTCTACACACGTTTCACAGTCTCTAATGAAATTTTGTGTTACTTTAAAATATTCAAAATCCTTTTCCTTTAGCGATCTTCATGGCAAAGCTCCTTGTGCTTTTTCTTGTCTAAGAATCTAATCAAAATGAGAATTTCAGAGATTTTTAAATATAAGTCTATATTTTCCAGCTACCAAACTTTCTGCAAGTAATGTCCAAATTACTCTATTAGCTATACCCAGAAGTACTAGGTACATAATTTACATTTGTCATATATTTCTTCAAACAGTGTTGGATCGAGTAAATTTCTAGTAAGATAGATTTTCTTGTTTATAAGGTAGCCTAGAAACGAATGCACTTATAGCCAAGTATATCCATTTCAGTTGTTAGATATGCAAATGTGATTTAAATATATATCCATCACTTCATTTTTTAAATAATTTTATTGTAAATTGGGTGAAGGTTTACAGAGCAAATCAGTTTTCCATTCAACAAGTCATACACATTTTGTTTGATGTCATTGATTGCTATCCCACCAAATGATGAGAAAGAAGCAACAGGAGGTAGCCAAGAGCTGTCCAGGGGCTGCTGCCGGATGTGCTGCGGCACTAGCATGTGCCCTGGCTGGAAGTGCAGCAGCCACAGGGCAGCCATGAAGAAAGCCATCTGAAGGGGACAAGTTGGTGTGCTCATTTTGGCAGAAAGGGGAAAATGAAGGGAGACCAGCTCTTGAATATGTAATCCAGGGTCTACAAATGGGGGGTTGGATGGTAAGTTACAGTGAGTGTATCCGTGGTATGCAATACTTACGGTACTTAAAAACATTGAGATGAATATTTCATACAGCCACAGGTGACCAAGTTTGCAGCATGACAGGAATATTTCTTAAAAGAAAGACAGCAAACACAAACCTACACAGACACATGAAGATCACCTGTTTTGGGGAAGTTTGAGGTAATATTCAATCCTATATTCCAGAAGCAATGTTTTATAGAGAGAATGCTCTAACAAATTTTCAATGCATCAAATTGTTATGGATCTGCTCTCGTTTGTGATTTGCTTATGAGTTGGGCTGTTTTTGTTAAAATGTATTTTCCTGAGAAATCATATTGATCATACTACACATATGTAACATAAAAAGCCTGTTCAAAACCCTTCTAAAGTACAGTATTATTAAATCTTAAACCAAATTGATGTGATTTCTTTAAACCTAAGCCATTGTGTGCTCAATTTTCCTTCAAAACATTTTCTCATTCCTAAAAAGAACACATGTGGGCCTAGAGGAGAGAACCAAGAAGAAAACAGTTATGTAGGGTTCAACGACTTACCCAAGATTTGCACCCATCATGGTGACAAGGACACAAAACCTGGAGTCGAGGGCCTAGGGAGGAGAGGGCCTTCAGAAAACGTTTCAGGCTTTCAGCTAAGTTCCTGAAAGGGATCTAGGCCAAGAATAAGAATAATCCGGAAACAGTCAAGCAGCTGGATGAAAGTGACCTGTGTGTATCCTATCAGAAGAAACTGAAATCTTCTCTGAATGTGCATCATTTAATCCAAAGACCCGATTTTTTTCATGCAAACTACCGGACATTCGATTAAAAATTACCAAGTGTGTCAAGAAATAGAACCAAATAAAACAAAACAAAACAAACAGAGTCAGACAAAGGCGTTATTATTGGGCATTGGTTTTAAAATAGCTATGACTAACATGTTGAAGAAAATAAATGAGATAAAAATGTCCACCAGGGTCCTCTTGCCTTGGAGAGCGCCAGGCAGCAAGATGGGTCACCAGCAGCTCTGCTGGAGCCACCGGCGCAAATTCGGCCATGCGTCCCGTTCTGGCCGCGAGTGCTCAAACCCGCACGGTCTCATCTGGAAATACGGCCTCAACATGTGCCGTCAGTGTTTCCATCAGTACGCGAAGGATATCGACTTCATCAAGCTGGACTAAAGTAACTTGGGATGGATTATCCAAGAGAACTACCCAACAGAAGAAACGATGCCAACTATTTGTACATGAAATAAAAAAAATTCAAGTCTGAAAAAAAAAATGTTCACCAGGGCCAGAAGCATGAATTCAGGACAGGTGGTCCCTTCAGGACCAGTGAGGAGAGTGGTGATACCGGAAGGGTAGAGGGAAGGTGGAGTAGAAAGGGGGGACCAATTACAAGGATCTACATATAACCTCCTCCCTGAGGGGTGGACAACAGAAAGTGGGTGAAGGGACATGACGGACAGTGTATGATATGACAAAATAATCATAATTTGTAAATTATCAAGGGCTTATGAGGGACAAAAAGTGAGAAGGGAAAGGAAATAAGACGAGCTGATACCAAGGGCTTAATTAGAAAAAGGATGTTTTAAGAATGATGGCAACAAATGTACAAATGTGGTATGCATATAATATATGTATGCATTGATTGTGATAAGAGTTGTACGAGCCCCCAATAAAATTATATATATATATAAAGAATGAGGGAAACATATGTACAAACATGCCTGATTCAATCGATGTATGGATCATGATAAGAGTTGTATGACCCCAAATAAAACGATTTTGAAAATTAAAAAAAAATAATGTTCACCAGGAAATTGGTATTTTCTTTTAGTATTAACTAGAAATCCTTGGATGGAAAAATTAATCGCTAAAATTAAGAAATTGATAGGTGTATTTAAAAGCAGAATTGATGCACAAAAAGAGAAGATTCCTAAAGAAGTAGAAAACAGAGCCATTGAAACTTGGAGCCCAAAGAAGGATGAGGAATAAAGAAGGTAGAACAAGGCAAAGTTAGTGACTAGGTACAGGAAAACCCCCAGTGGAGTCCAGGGAAGAGAGCCCGGCATTGGGAGAAATATGTCAGCAAAGAGCAATTCATTTTTTTAAATTAATGAACATTGTCAAGCCCAGTTCCAAGAAGAATTATGATACCCAAGATGGATACATCCAAAGAAAACCATAATAATAATAAGCAAACAACAATAATAATAAAACTGCTGTAAACTACAGACAAAGAGAATGCCTGAAACACAGCCAAGGAATATTTAAAATTACCTTCAAAGGAACAAGAGTAAAAGTTCTAGCTAACCTCTTAACGTAAAAAAATAAAATAACAGAAGCAAAAATACAGTAGACTAACCTCAACTGAAAGAAACAGCCAGTCTAAAATCCTGTACTTAATGAATATACCCTTCAAAAATAAAGATGAAGGAAGCTTTTTCTCTGCACAAGATGGCATAGGACTCATCCCTCTCTGCTCTTTTCCAGTGGTACAAGGGTAGGCTCTCAAAATAACCTGAGACAGCCACAGAGAAGTGAGGAAAGTGAGATGTGGCAGCAAGCTGGGTCAGGACCCCAGGACTGGAGGAACAACACAACATCAGGACTTCTTGATGGTCCACCGCCCAATAAGAGAAGGTGCTTCTGAAAGTGACCAACTGCATTTTAAGCACTGAAAGAAAAGAATTCATCACCGCAGCTTCTATACCTACCAGATCTATACTTCAGCAATGAAAGGAAAAGAAAGATGAAGAAAAATGGAAAGACTCTATCACCAACAGATTGGCTGAAAGAAGTACTTCAAACAGAAGTAAAATCATTAAAGAAAGACTTCTGGAACAGCTGGAAGGAAGGAAGAACAATAGAAAGAATGGAAATATGGGTGTGGATTAGAGTTTTATGAATAGTACTTGATGATTGAAATGAGAATTGTAAGACTGTTTTTTGATTAAAGACATGGTATTTACAATCAGAAAAGTGACAGGATGAAAATGGCGGTGAGTGTTGTATGGTTCATTTGAAGTGGTAAAATGTTTAGAAGAGGAGGCTGTGGTAAATCACATAGGTGATTTCAATACCAGTGGAACTAGGAAGAAAATGTTACAGAGATACACTTAAGAACACTATAATAAATGAAGATGGAATCACACAAAAAATGTTCTAGTAACCCACAGAAAGGCAAGAAAGGTGAAATAAAAAACAAGAGAGATAAAGATTAAACAAATAATCATATGGCAAATTTAAGCTCTAATATATCAAGAAGGACCTTAAGTGTGATTAAGAATCTGGAGAAAAAGGATCATGCACACACTGTTTTGGAGAAATATAAAATTATACACCTACTTTGGGGGATACGATGGTAGTTCTTTATCAAACTCAACATACAATTACTAGATGGTTCAGTGATTGCTTTCTGGGACACTTAACCCATAGAAATGAAAACTTATGTTCACAAAAAAGCCACCCACAAATGTTCACAGCAGCTTTATTTGTAAAGGGTGCTCAGTTGACCACACGGTGATGCATCCATAACACGGAACACTGTGCAGCAGTACAAAGAATACACTTGTGGGAAAGAAACCGGACAGTGCCTGGCAACTAGAAAGAATAGTGGCTAGGGTCTTCAAGGCTTGTCTTAAAACAAGCAGCCATCTCAGTGAGACGTCATCTAAATCCATGAGGAAGAACCACACCAGCCTGTGTGATCCAAGGCTTGTAAAAAATAATGTCCAAATTCCTAAAGAGGGAATGGTATCAGAATTTAACTTTTGAACGCTCAGTTTACAGGAGGCTGTAGGTGACAGTGGAAGCCCCACATCCTCCAGTTAATTAAGCAGCCTCTGGTCAATCCCCTCTGACAATAGTTGCAACCTGTGAATAGCCTTGCTATCAGACTGAGAACATGGAAAAGTTGATTTTGGCAGATGTAGTAAGGTTAAAATATATTATTATTTGATCTCCTTTTGACCCCTTTTGAAGTTGTCTTGGTTTTAATAATTTCTGCTTTCTTTTCTATTCAGATTTTTCTGTTTTGTCTAGTCCTTGCTATTGATTTGTGATGGTGGTGGTTGTCATTCACTTCCTGCTTGTGTTTTGTATGGTTTTCTGTATATGAAACCCAGCATAGGTAAATCTGTAGAGCCAGTAACTGGATTAATAACTACCTAAGGGCATGGCAGGGAAAGTTGGGGGTGAGTAAGGGGAGCTAACAGGAATGAACACAAAAAGTAAATGTTCTGAAATTGATTATGGCTCCTCTTCACATGATTGAATGATCAAATTGTAGGCTATGTGAAGCATATGCCAATAAAACTAACTTTTTTAGAAGGAGCAAACTACTGATAGAAACACCAAAATGGGTTCAACACTAGGAAATTATTATTGCATGAAACAAGGCCAATCCCCAAAGGCTACATGCTATATAATTCCATTTATATACATTCCTAAAAATACTAGAAATGTTATAGACATGGAGAACAGTTTAGTGATTGCCAGGAGTTAAGAACTGACATCGGGGCGGTGGGGGGAGGTGTAGGGAGTAGCAGGAGAGAAGTAGGTGAGTGTATAAAGGGGCAATATGATTGACCTTGGTGGTACTAGAACTGCTTTGTGTTTTGACTGTGCTGGTAGATACATAAACTTCCATATATGAGAAAGTCGCATAGAAATAAATACACAGAGATACATACACAAGTAAATATTAGTAAAACTAGGACTATCTGAATAAGATGGGTGGATGGCATCAAAATCAATATTCTAACTGTGGTATTGGAGTAAAATTTTGAAAGATGTTACCTTGGAGGGAAATGGATAATGTCTCTGTATTATCTGTTGACAATTTCAAGCCAAAGTGAAACTATGTCAAAATAAGTTTAACTTAAAAATAAAATTAAGGGGCTGAGCCCCGGTGGCGTAGTGGTTGTGCATGGGACTGCGGCCCACTGGGATGGAGATTCAATTCCACCTCCACAGGAGCAAAGGCTGGGCTTCCTACTCCCACCACCAGAGGACAGTGATGCCTAAAAAAATTAAAATAAATAAAATTAAGACCTTTTGAGCCAAACAAAAACTCGGTAGACTTGCTCAACCACAGCAGCCCTATGGTCAATACAAGGCTACACAGAACTCTTCGGGCAGAAAACAGTGAGTGATCTCACTCGGAATGATCATCGTGTATGAAGGGATGAAGAACACAGTGGTGGTCCCACGTGTGGATAGGTCTAAATAGATACTGGCTGCTTAAAACAAGATGACCGTCTATTTTTTTTTGCTGAGCTAAATATACATGCAAAATTAAAGTTCATAGCCATAAGAACAAAAACAATGATGTTAGTAAATATTAGTAACTATTAGCTAATATTAACTGTTAGGTGTCATCGAGTTGGTTCCAAGTCCTAGCCAACCTGAGTACCTGAGACCCAAAGGCTGTCCACCTCTGCCGTACCCTCACCTCTCCCTGGACAGATTTGTGGTTGACTCTCTTTCATTACCTTGGTGTTGGAATTGTCTCAGAATTGGCCAGTACAGGGCCACAGGTCTCTGCCATTTTTTTTTAATCACTTAACTTTCTGATCTATGTAAGATGGCATTTAGAGCCCCAGCCTGGGACTCAACTAATTCTCCCAGGAGGTCAGGTTCATTGCTGTGAGCTAAGATGCTAGAGACCCAGAAGGGGATGCTCAGTGTGATGCTGTTCCTGGCAGCCCAGTCACTGTCGGCAGGCAGTGAGGAAAGCTGGCCTTGTCTGCCTCCTACCACTGGTCCTCAATGCGAAGTTCACGGATTCCTAGAGTGCCCTGAGAACTTTCAAAGGAAACTATGAAGTCAAAGCTATTTTCTTAACAATACACATGCTCTTCCTTCCTTCCTTCCTTCCTTCCTTCCTTCCTTCCTTCCTTCCTTCCTTCCTTTTATTTTTGTATTTTGCTTTTTCTGAGTTTTGACACTTGGACCCAGGGTACAGAAGCAGCAGTGGGAAAAACTGCTAGCACCTTAGCATGCACATCAAAGCAGGAGCGAGCAGACTTCTCGGGTTGTCCTAACATTCTTTGTTGCCATGCGCACACGCGTAGTTCAAAAGGGGGAAAAAATCATCTACATGTAAGAAAATCCTTCATTAGCAGTAAGATTGTTGATTTCATTCAACCTTGACCCTTGAGCATACTAAGATGTAATCGTTTGTCTAACAGTCTGCTGCACACCCATGTACAAAGGATGTCTCAAGGCAAAGCACTTGTACTGTTGTTCCAGTTGTGAAGCAGACACGCCTTTAGCTTCATAAGCACTGCTTGTGCTTGACAGAACAACCGACAGACCATTGATGGCCATTCACATGGGTATCTGGCAGGCATTTCCTTGACAACGAACAAAGGGACTCACACTGCGAGAAACAACTGATGGCCTCTAATGCCAATGAGAATATTTGAACTTCCAAGCTAAGAATTAAAACTGGGGGAATTTTGTCTCTGTCGGTATACTCTTAACAGCTGAAAGGCTTTTTCAGAGAAACCTGACCGTTGTATTAAGAAATGTGGCTCTTTTGTGTAATAATAAAATGTGTCAGCATCTGGATGCTCTGAATAGCTTAATGGAACTGTGTTTTCCACATGACTGATGCAAAGATGTCTCAAAATTATGTGTGGGTACAAAAAAATCCTTCGAGAGAAGATTCCTTCAAGAGCATGAAATTGATCACAGACACTAATGTAACAGAGTGTGCCTGGTTCATTGGTGCAATCTCAGATTGCAAGCATTCCTTAAGGAAGGTCCACTTGTTGGGTTTCATTGTAGGACTAAAGAAGGCTTTAGGCAAATGAATGTATAGTCATTTAGATCATGGTTAAATCTTCCAACCTAGGCTGGAGGAGCACACAAAGTAGGCCTCCGAGGTGCTGGCAAGATTCTGTATCTTAATCTCTGCATGATAACTAGGTGATTTCATCTTATAAAAAGTCATCAAGCTGCTAACTTAAAATATGTACCCTTTTCAGAGCATAAGTGAAATATTAATTAAATGACTGAACCACACATATCAACAGATAGTACACTGCCTATGTCAACAAAACATAAATTAAGGTTAGAATCCATAAAATTCCTAAATGAAGTTTTCATCTTATCATATCTTATCAAAGAGAGAATTACTCTTTTTCTCTACTTAACCATTCTTATAGGGTCATTATACCAGAATCTTTTGTTACTGTTGTTCACGTGTGGATGAGGTGAAAGTTTGCAAAGCAACTTCATTTTCCATCCCAGGAGTTATGCACATTCTATTCCGTGGCATGGGTTGCTAGTCCCTCAATGTAATTGCCCACTTTTCACTCCCCATCCCCCTCCCACCCCCACCTCGGTACAGTTTCCATGTGTCCTTCCTTCCCACCCCTTCCTGCTTTTTGCATTTTGTTTTGGGGCAAATGTTGCCCTTTAGCTTTTGAAGAGCATGTTCTGATTCACTCTATAGACCTGTCTCTTGTTTAGCTGAAAGCTGACCCTGGTGGGTGAGTTTGGTACCAAGCTTAAAGGATGTTTAAGGGTCACAATCTTGGGGTGTCCACCAGTCTCTAGAAACTAATAAATTTGATCTTATGCTTGAATCTTAAAGTGAACCAGTAATGATCTCAACCATTCTTAGCATTAAGAGAATGGTGAGGGCTGAGCCCTGGTGGTGTAGTGGTTGAGTGCGGGACTGTGGCCCACTGACTTGGCGGTTCAAATCCAGCGGCAGCTCTCCAGGAGCAAGGCTGGACAACCACCAGAGAGCAGTGATTCTCCCCGCCCCCCCACCCCCCATCCAATAAAGAGAATGGTGAGCCTTCCCTTGGCCTACATATAGACATGCCAGTCTTATTTGTGTGACACTGAAAATTTGTTTAAAATGCTTTCTAGCACTTGAGGCCCTATATAACGTGCCAGGCTCACTATGAGTGGGAGTCGATTTCATGGGAGTGAGTTTGGATTCTGTACTGTATACCGCACTGAGTGCTTGCTCACATTAATATATTTAAGCCTTTCCACAATCAGTCCCCAAAGAAAGCCTTAAGTTATTTTAGGGAAGAAAAAACTTTAAAACATCTTCCCAAGTTCATATTAGTCGATATCCTTAGTTACATTTTAAAAACTCAATAGTTTGATCTCAGCGAAAAGAAATGTGTTAAACAGTCACTGCGTAAATCTCAGAATTCTCACACAGACAGAACGAAGGCTCGACACACGTACACAATACTTTAAATCACATCACGACGCTGGACCAAGAGAATGGCCCTGTGCTTCTGATCAGCACTGGACGCTGCAGCCCTCTGGGCTCCATGACCACCCTTGTAGCCACACACTGCTGCCCACAGAGCTGCTTCCCTCACTACAACGATCAACAAAGCAGATTCCTAGTCTCCACACACCAATCACAGTATGGGAGAACAAATCATGAGAGAGAGAGAGAGAGAGAGAGAGAGGAGACTTGAAAATTGCAAGTGCAGAAAGGTGAACTCTGTTTGACTCATAACCCAGAGGTTCAACTGGGCTAGGCGGCCCCCAAAGCAGGGCTGTCCCTTTACTGGTTTAAGGACCCACAAAGCAAAAACCCACTGCCATTCGGTTGGTTTCAACTCACAGCAAACCAGTAGGGTCGAGTCAAACTGCCTCCCAGGGTCTCTGAGTTTGCAAAAAGACTGACTCTTCATTCTCCCAAGGGGCAACTACTGAATTAGAACTACTGTCCTGTGCAGTTATCAGCCCGATGCTTAAACCACTGTGCCACCAGACTCCTTAGCTATAGTAAGTGTTAAAAAGCCCATTATACCAGTGTTTTTTTGTTTCTTCTCTCTCTCTCTCTCTCTCTCTGCTTCTAATGCCACAATCACATTTAGGTCAGAGCTTGAAAACTTCTCTGCTTGACTAATTTGGAGAGACAGAACATGAGAGTACTTGTATTACCAATTGGGCATCTGAAAATTACCCAGTGTATAACCGAAGGCAAGCAGGGAGATCCCGAAGTGACAACTCATCTAAGAGCTGTCACTTCACCATGCGGGGCCATGTGGCTGCACACTGACTCAGAAGGGGGACTGCTTCTGAATCACCAAGACCACATCCTGCCCCTCCCTCAGCTATTCCCCTGGAAGCTGCCCATCCATCTTCTTAGTAAGATCTCTGCCTCAAGCAGGGGACTTGGGTATTTGCAGCAAATATCTGCAAACCAGCAAGCCACAGTGTTTCAGGAAGCATTGGACTCTGTGTGAAGTTGCTTATGACTAAGTGTGAATCAAGATTCAGGGTTCAATTATCATTATTTACTTATTTATTTACTTTTTGCGGGCATAAGCCAATACCTCACATCATCATAGAAAGAGAATGAAGAAATTAGGAAATTTACTTACCTTTGAAGGTTTTTTGGTGTTTTTTTAATGATTTAAATCTGGAAGAAAATTCTTAAACTAATTCCACAGAACTAGCTAGATAACAACCTAAGTTTCTTTCTTTCTGAGAACTGGGTTGTAGACACATCTTCATTATAGTCAGACCATATAAACAGGCATCCTGCTCTGATTCATCTTAGAAAACCAAGAGGCAGGCAATTAGAACTTCTTCACCATTTATCCACAAAGAAAGAATAGAAGGTCAAACTTCTTTTTAAAAGCAATTTAGTAAAATCACAATCTTTTGGGGCTTTTTTGGATTGAGTTGGGTTGGCTTTCCAATGAAGACAGGGGTGGGAGGGGTGACTAGAAAGGCTATGAGGCTATTTTCATCATGTGGGGGAGGGAGATTGAAGACTCAGTATAAGGATCTTAAGTTATTCTATTGGCAGCGAATAATTCATAAGGGTTTTGGTTGAATTTACTTCTAACAATTTTATAGTCAAATATAGCAATCATGAAACAATGATAAACATGATTTCATCAAATGTTTTCAAGCAAAAAATATGCAACATTATTAAAGTCAAGGACTAGAATATTTCTAGTACCCCCAGAAAGTTTGCTAAGTAGCATTTACATTATTTTTACTATGACCAAATAGAGACTAAGTAGAAACCTGTATGGGCAGGCTCACATGTCAGCATCATCAGGTCAAGAAGCTGGAGACACATGGCACCTCAGAAGTCTCTGAGTGCATGCCTCAATCCCAGCTCCTCGCTCCCCTTAGCATTTGAAATAGTCTCTATTTCTATTGATTGTCTCTATAATGTTACCATCTAAGTCTGCATCCCTAAATAAAGTAATTTAATTTTTCCTGGTTTGAACTTCATTCAAATAGAATCAGATTTTATGTGTTTTGCCTGATTTATTCAACAATATTTTTGAGTCATCTATCATGTTGCTTATAATTTATAGTCTTTTATAGTCTTTTCAATTTGTATTAAACATTCCACAGCAAAGTTATTTACCCAGGCTTCGATAAATAATTCTGGGAGAGATGTAAAGAGAAAGAAAGAAGGAGAGAGAGGGAAGAGCCATATTAAGATCTACTCAGCAGAACCAGTGTTAATGTCAGTTTGTCAGACTGAGGTGGCTTATATGTTACTGTGATGCTGGAAGCCATGCCAAGATAGTTCAGCTATCAACAGGATTACCCATGGTGGACAGAGTTCAATGGGGCTTCTGGACTAAAACCAGCTACGAAGCAGAACCTGGGGATGTATTTATGAAAAAACTGGCCAATGAAAACCTTATAGATAGCAGTAGAACACCGTCTAATATGCTACTTCTCAGGTTGGAAGGTGCCCAAAATACAATTGGGGAAGAGCTGCCTCCTCAAAACTGAGTTGACCTTAATGATGACCCTAAGGAGGATGGCATGGGACTGGGCAGTGTTTCATTCTGTTATACACAGGGTCATAGTGAGTCAGACTCCTCTTGATGGCATCTGGCAACCACTAGAAGAAGGATACAAGATGAGGTCAGATTAGAAGAGACCAGGGAAGGCAGTGGAGAAATCCAGTTATGGACAATTAAACATTGGAAACTCTTGATTGGCAAAGAAGGGAAAATGGATGAATTTCTAAGGGGGGGAGTCCACTACTAAAACGTGCATTCATGTAAACATCCATGTGTGTCATTGCTCTCAAGTATGCTCTGACTCATCTGACAGAATCCAGTGGTACCTGTCCCGACACCAGTAGCTCAGCCATAGCATCTGTCAGCCCATCTGACTGAAGTTCTCTACATCTTTGCTCTCCACTCTTTCACAAATTTTGATGTCCTTTTTAAAGCTCGGTCTCTCGTAATCACATATCTAAAGCAAGTGAATCTCATTTCTCAGGACCTGTCTGACTGTATTTCTCCTGAGCTTGGTTTGTTGCTCTTCTGACAAAACACCCAAACAAAAACCAGACTCATTGCCAGCGAGTCAACGTTGACTCGGAGTGACCCTATCGCCGAGTGCAGAACTGGCCCAGTGAGTTTCTGAGACGGTGACACTTTCAGGAGGAGAAAACCCCACCTCTCCCCATCCAAGAGACAAGGGCTTCAATTGCGGACCGTGTGGGCCACAGCCCAACATAGAACCATTATGCATCAAGGGCTTCCTCTGAGAGTGTATTCAATATCCTGTGTGGGCTTTACCGTTTGAATGTGCTGACTCTTTTGTCTTCTTCTATCCCTCACCCCCTGGCCACTATTCAGGTTTCCAATGTATCGGAGAGCACTGAACAGACCTTAGCTTGACGCAGACACACTTTAGTCATCAAAATGGCAATTTTGTGTTTTATTTTTTAACTTGAAAGGGATCTTTGGCAGCACGTGTATCCAATCCAATCCACCATCCGATTCCTTGCTGGCTGCTCCCATGGACATGGATGGTTCTATCAATAGAGTGAAATCGTTGACAACTTCAGCTTCTTCATCAGTCCAATTGTGAGAATCTCTTTCCTTCACATTTAAATATAAATCATCGTGAAGGCTATGGTGCAGTAGTTGTTACAAGTCAGGCTATGAACCTCCCGGTTGGCAGTTTGAAACCAACAATAGCTTCCTGGGAGAAGCGCCGGCCTTTCTACTTCTCTAAGCAGTTATCATCTCAGAAAACACAGGGTTAGACTCAATGGCGGTGTGTTTGGTTTTCTTTGCCGGGCTACATACTAATGACTACAACTTTAGTCTTCACCTGCTTCAGTCAGTGATTCCTTTTTGGCAAGCAAGGCTATGTCATCTGCCTATCATAGGTTGCTTATGAGTCTTCCTTCAATCCTGATACTATGTTCCTTTTTATGTCATTCTGCCTCTTGGATTCTTTGCTCAGCACGCAGGCTGGATGGGTAGGGTAAACGTATACAGCCCCCATGTTCACCATTTCTAATTCTGAACCATTTAGGTGGATGCCACAGAGATTTAAATATACATCCACATAAAGACTTGTACACAATGCTCATCATTTAACAGAGACCCAAAGTGAAACAACACCAAATGTCAACCAGACTGGGTAAATAAAATGTGGCACATACAAAGAATAGCATGTAATGTGGCAGTAAGAGAAAAGAAATACTGATGCATGCCTCAACAAGGTCAACCTTTGAAAGCATTATGTGAATGAAAGAAGCTTGTTACAAAAGCTCGCGTATTATATGAATCAATTGATTTGAAGTATACAGAGACAAATAGGTAGAAACAGAAAGTAAAGTAGTGATTGCTGAGCAGTGGAGAGGGGATGGAAAATAATAGTTGATGGTTATGGGGTTTCCTTTGGTGTGCTTGAAATGTTCTAGAATAAGAATAATGTCTTAGAGTAATAAGAGTATTTTTTGGTAATGCCTGCACAAGTCTGTGAATAACACAATTAAAAACTATTAAAAAGCAAACTACATATAGGTAATGTATATATGGTTATGAAATACAAACTTAAGTCAAAAATAATGTTAGTAGTGTTCCCATTCATAGGTTTATCCCAAACAAAATGTGCTTAGGTGTGTCTCTGCCATTAATGGTTGGCTACCTTGAAGTGCTATCAGTAATACAGTGGCTAAGTTTCACTAGAGTATCTTAAAGAAAGAAACGGATACTTTTTGTGTTGTGAGTAAAAACAATTTTGAGATCAGGGTTAATAGTAAACATTTAACAAAACTCAATGGACATTTTCCCAAACCATTGCAGCTTTGCAACATATTTCCAGGAGTGCTTCCTCAAGTGAAACAACAGATTTTAGAGAGATCAAGTGTTTTAAGCAAAGTTAAGAAGACTGCAAAGGTGAGCCAAGAGAAGGAAGACTGTCAACATCGATGAATGAAAAGAAAAGGGGCTGAAGTCCAGGAATTTGTGGTGAAAGACCAGTAGAATTACCATTGATCTAATAACTCCAGGTGAAATCTCACATGCTTTGATATTTTCAATATTAAGCGAACGTCTTGGTCTAGGTAAACTTTCAATTTATTGCATGCCAGAAACATTATGTAAAGACCAGTCAGTTTGGTTTATTCCATCTGTCTTTTAAGCAAGATTAAAGTCAATGAAGATGATTTTATGGAATAAATTATAACTGGGGGTTACTCTTGGATTTACCAATAAAATCCAGAGAGCAAAGTCCCTTAAAAACAGGGGTTTCAAACTAACAAATAAACCAGTGGTTTCTGAAGGACTATACTGAGCCAGTTAAATTCAAGGCAGAGAGTTCAGCTCAAAAGGAAATAGTGACTTTTTGAGGGACTCAAAAGGAGTAATCTTGATAAATCATCTTGAAGGATATGCTGTGATCACATTGGTTTATTGTGAAGTTTTAGGGGGAAAAATTGAACACTTCATTGGTGAGGAAAAGGCCAGCAAAATTGCACAGGGAATTTTTTTCCCATCATGCTAATTGCATCTGCTCATTTTTTGAGTATAGAAAAGGCTGTCCTATAAGGATTTTGGGGGTGAAGCATTATACCTTCCTACTGTTCAGCCCTCATCTTGCTCCTTCAAACTTCTTCTTATTCCCAAAGCTCAAAGCACATTTGAAAAGAACATGATTTGAATCCCTTAAGGATACCCAAACTGGCAATTTGATGTGGCACGGAATTCTTTGGGGAAGAGCTAGAGGAAGGGAAACGTGACTTTCAGAAGGACACAGACCTAGAGGGAGACTATGTCACACACAAAAAGATAGCTTCAAGCATTGTGATAGTTTTGTGTAATCAAGATTTGTATTTGTAGCAATACTTTTTGGCTTGCCCTTATTTGGCTACAGTGCAATGGACGACTTTACATGACCTTTCTCACCAGGATCTTGTAACTCCTATCAAATGACTGTGTGGGAATACACAAACCAGGTGCTTGTGGCCCTGACAAGGGAGTTGAATAACTTGCTAGTATTGTAAGGAAAGTGCATGCACCCTTGTGGGTGTGGGACCAGGTGACTAAGGTGCATGGAACCCTAACAAAGGGATTGGTAAATTTTGCCATTCCTTTAGGTTTAAAATGAGTCACCAAAAGGTGAAAAGAGTGGGGCACCTTACTACCTACCACCCAGGAAAAAGAGACAGAAATAGACTACACCCTTTGAGCTCCATGTCCCTTTGCAGAAAACCTCCTAGACTCAGGAGGCCATGAAAAGGAGCTATAATACCAAGATAGCGCAAGGCAGCTACAAGTGGTGACAGAGACATGGAAGCAGCAGAAGCAAGAGACTATGATACAGAAGAGAGGCCTTCTCAGCTTGTGGAACAAGGCAGAGAGAGTGGGTTTGCTGTGCCATGGAACAAGAGATTTGAGTATCTTTGGGCAGGCAGTTTCTTGGTGAAGTGAGGATTCTACAGGCACTTGCTGAGAGAGCTGGATTTGCCAACCTACAGAGCTCGTCCTGGAGAGCTGAGTGTTTGGGGACAAGGCTTACTGGTAGAATGGGCTACCTCTGGGCACTTATTGGTGGAGCTAAAGAGCTTTCTAACATTTGCTTGAACAGGACAGAGGGAATGGTGGCCCAAGAAGTCTGAGGAGGAGTCAAGAGTCAATGAGAGTCTTGTCTGTGGATATGGCCAAGAAGCTGTCCTGAGCAAAGAACAATATCCTGCATTGTTCCTGAGTCTAAACTATTACCTAGAACTTCCATAATCAACCTCATAACCATGAGTATTGTCTGTGATTTTTGTGTGGTCATTGAAATGAATGGCCGAAGCCAGTGGAGAAGAAAGAGATATGAGGGTGGGTGTCAACTGGCGTTAGAACTGGTAGAGCAGTTAGAGAGTGGAGGTGTGTTTGACGTTGTTTTGTTGGCATTCACCTAGCATTGTTGATCTTGATTCTCTCTTCTTCACCTTGTAAAGTGAGTAGAGGTCAGATGCCCCAGGCAGATCATCTTTGCATACCTCTATAAAGTTTTTACTATTAAAAATAAAATAAATAACTTAAATTAAAGGCTGGAAAACAGAAAGTCTTCCCAGGCATTCCTATAGGGAATAATTAAACAGGTGCCCAATTGTTGAATAAGGGTCCCTAGTGACAATGTGGGTGAAGTGGTGGGCTACTAACCCCAAAGTGGGTCTAAATAAATAAACAGATTTAAAAGTCAGTTCAGCGATTCAAACCCACTCAGTGGGAGAGAGAGGAGTCAGTCTGCTTCCATAAAGATTTACAACCTCAGAACCCCTATGGAGTAGCATACATGCATGCACACACACACACTCACGACCATCAGGTGGATTCTGACTCATACCAAACCTCTGGAATAGGGCAGAGTGTCCCTGTGGGGTTCGGAGACTATTGTTATGGTAATAGGAAGGCTCATCTTTCTGCTGGTGTTCAAACTGCTGACCTTGGCAATGGGCCATGTAAGTTCTACTCTGTCTTATAGGGTCACCATGCACTGCAAGTGATTCCATGACAGTGGGCTTGGTTTTCTTTGGTGTACTGTTGGGAATCAGGGACTTTTTGGGCAAAGTGTTCAAGAAAGCTACAGAGAAAAAGACCTTCCCATGTGTCTCCAGCCATGACATCGCAGCGTTATCTGCCAGGCGGAATCTAACTAGTTTCTATAGCTGCTTGTCTTTGAAAAAAGGTCATTCATAATTATTGTGTACCTACTGTGTGCCCACACACTGGCAGGTATTGGGAGAGATAACAAGCAAAGCTAAGGCCCTGCTTCTGAAGAGTTCACATCTTGGGGGAAGCTCATGATGACACTAAAAAAGCAGACCAGCCACTGTTGCCCAGCTGATCCCAACTCCTGGTGACCACGCGTGTGTCTGAGTAGGGCTGTGTTTCCCAGGGTCTTCAGTGCTGAATTTTCAGAAGTAGATGATCAAGTTTTTTTTCTTTTGAGACACTTCTCCAAAATCCATCCTTTTATTCAGCAGTCAAGTGAACCACCCAGAGGCTCAGCTTCAGAAGCAGAGAGGAGGAAACAAGCCACTTTTCATCTTCATCAGCTAAGCCAGCAAAGCTTTCTGGAGATGTTGACTTTTCAATTAGGCCTCAAAGCAGTGCTTCCCAATGTTGGTTATCCTGGCCCTGAGGAGGAGTGCTGGAATTATCATGTCCTAGTGATTGAGGCAACCCCATAGGACAGGGGAGAACTGCCCCTGTGGTTCCCCAGACTGGCACTCCTTTTTTAAAATAAATTGATTAACACTTTATTTTTAAAATCATTTTATTGGGGGCTCTTAGGTATTATAACAATCCATAAATCAATTATATCAAGCAAACTGTACACATGTTGCCTTCAACATTTCCAAAACATTATCTTTCTACTGAACTCTTATTATCAGACCTTTTTTCCCTCCTCTCTCTTCCACCCTTGTGAAACCTTAATAAATTATATATTCTTATTTTTCCTTATTTTACACCAGCCGCTGTATCCCTGGACTCACATTTCTGTTATTTGTCTCCCTGGTGTGTGGGAGGGGGAGGTGTGTCATATCATTGCTATTGGTTCCCCCTTTTCTTTTCCCTTCCCCCTCATTGTATCACTATTCCCATTTCTGTTTCTGAGAGGGCTGTCCTGGCTTCCATGTGTCTAAAGTTCTTATCTTTACTGACGTACATACTCTAGTCTAGCAGGATTTATAAGGTAAAATGATTTATTATAATGGGGGAAAGGAAGCTTTAAAGAACCAGAGAAATTTTATGTATTTCATCAGTGCTATACTGTATCCTGGCTGAATTATCCCTTCCGTGTGACCCTTCTGTGAGGGAATATCCAATTGTCTTTAGAAAGACTTTAGTCTCTACTCTGACTCCTCTCCTTCACATGAATACAATTGTTTGTTTTTGATCTTTTGATACCTGATCCTGTACATACCTCATGATCACAAAGGCTGGTGTGCTTCTTCCATGTGGACTTTGTTGCTTCCCTGTTAGATAGCTGCTAGTTTAACTTCAAGTCTTTAAGACCCTCATCTATCTTTTGATAGCCGGGCACCATCAGTTTTCTTCATGACATTTGCTATGCACCCATTTCGTCTTTAGCAATTGTGTTGGAAAAGTGAGTAACACAGAGGGCCAGGTTATTAAAGCAAAGTGTTCTTATGTTGAGGGAAGACTTCAGTAGAGGTTCAAAGTCCAAAACTGGCACTCTATTGGAGTAGGAAACTTCACTTTTCTCCCTCAGAATGATCATAAAGGGCTGCGGGTATCTACATTTTCTCCCCTGGATTATGGGCTATAGTACAAAACTTTTTAATTGTCAGGGGAGCACATATTATGTTCTTTTTCTGCTGTGAGTATATGACTTTAGACTCCTAAAAACATTCAGAAGGTGAGATTTTGCATTTGGAGTTCATTTGAGAGTTTTGAGATGATGCAATAGGGTGATTGTGTTTTGTATATGGTGAGAGCATGAAGGTTATGAGTAAACTGTTATAAACTGACTTGTCCCCCCAAAAAATATGTGTTGTAGATCTTAACCTTTCGGCCAGTGGTGATAATCTCATTTGGGATAGTTGAGTTTGTAATGTAAATGTGACAAGCTTGATGTTGAGGGTGTCTTCAGTCAATCTCTTTATCAATATAAAGTTGATTGGACAAATGAACACAGAGAAAGATGGAGGACCTAGATGCGGGTACACGTGTCTGTTTCCAATGAAACAGGAAGCCAAAAAAGAAAAAAGGCCTTTCTTCAGAGTTCACAAAAAGAGAAAGCATCCCCTAGCACAGGAGTCTGCAAACTCTTGAGACTGAAGAGCCAACGCTGCCCCTCCTAACCACGTTAAAAATCACTTAAGAACCTAAATATGCTTTACCAAACAAGTGAAATCGCCGTGATCTGAAATACTGACCTTCAAAGGTTTTCAAGGTGACTTCAGTGCCTCGCGTTCACACTGAAAGAGCCGCATATGGCTTGTTAGCCGCAGTTTGCTGACCTTTGACCCGGCACCATTCCCCCTGGTGCTCTGAATGTGGACTTCCAGCCTGTGAGTTGAAATAAACTTCATGGTCGTAAGAATTCTGAGGAGCTTGTGAGAAAGTTAATTTTTTGTGTTAAAGCCATTCATTTATGGAATTTCTCTTATGCCAGTACGACCTAACTGGGAAGGAATTCTGATGGCAAAGCGGATCGCAATGTTGGCCTGCCAACTACAGTTCCGTGGTTCAAACACACACCTGATCCACAGGAGAAGGGTGAGGCTATCTGCTCCTGTAACGATGTATAGCTCCAGAACCTCACAGAGGCGCTTGCTTCTGCCCTATTAATGCCTATGAGTTGCAACTGACTAGGTTGCCTGCCGACACAGTGTTTGAGTAAAACTTTATAAAAATAAACATTTGGTGAGATTTGTTTACAAGCATAGTTTGCTGACCCCTGCTCTGAATTCATGGACTGTTTTTTTATCATATAAAAACAAATCGTTTTTCAATTTCATAAACATATAAATTTTATTATATCTATAAAGTTGAAAAACTTTTCATCGTAGTGGTCAATATTTTGCAATATTGACTCTGTACTAGATATTTTTCTGAAATCATAATTAATTCACTCAATCTCCACAATAACCCCAGTTCTCTTTTTATAAATTAAGTAACTTGTCTAGAATCATTCAGTAAGTGAGGAAGCAGGACTTTACACCCTAGTAGTTTGCCTCTAGAACCTGCAATTTTAAGCATGAAGAAGGTCTGCCCAGCAGCTAGTCTACCCTTTTCCACTGTCTCCTTATTAATAACACTTGGGAAAGACTGACAGGTGGATTTACCTCACACCAATTGAATCACCCACCTGGCAGAGCCTCTCTCTATTCACAAACAGCTGGCCCTAGTTCACTGGACTGTGGCTTCCCCAGGTGGATGGTCACAGGTAAAAGGATGTGGGCCAGGCCACATCCCTGTGCACTACTCTGGTTCTTGATTCCCCGCAATACATCACACAAGCTTGCAAAGGTGCATCAACATTATCAGGAAGTCTTGGTGGGATTCAGAAGAATTCTGACCTAAGACATTTAAATTTGTACCCTAAGTAGATCTGTCCTTGTAGTCCAAGAATTCTCAATAAAAGCTACACCTGTTCCTAGGCTTCCTCTCTAACTTGGGGTTCTTCTTGTCTTTAAGAGGCTTCTTTCTTCAAAATGAAGAGTATGAGTTCCCAGGCATCTTTTGAGAAATGTCTCCTCAGCCACAGAGAGTGGCCTCAAATAGGATTACTCTCCAAACCCTCCGTGGAAGCCAGTCAACTGGAAGGAGTCCATTAAAGGGGTCCCTACCTTCTGATTGCTGGTCGGTTCTAGTTGGGAGAGTGTCCTGGGAGAAGATAGGGACAAGGATAATGAGGCCAGTTGGTGTTTTCCATTGGCTTCTTTCCTCCCAGGTAGTCATAGGTTGGCTGTATCTCTTAACGAAAACTCCTCTCAAGTGGCTGCTCGATGTGATTTTCTCTGTGTTAGGGTCCCAGTAGCCATCTCCAGCCAAAGAGTATGCTTCATCCATGTAGACTTAGTTGACATCTCACTTTGATGGCTACTTCTCTTAAGACAAGACTGTAAGACCCCAGACACTGTTCTTTCTGACAGGTGGGCACCATCTGCTTTCTTCACCACACTTCATTATAATACCCATTCTCCTCAGTTTCAAATAGGGCCATGTGATAAGAACCAATTTTTTTTAGATTAAGCCTATGATTAAATGTGAGCCCAAAATACATTCATATATCTATGGTTTCTGACGGTCTCTGGTTCACTTTAGAGACATCATGGGGCATATGGGGATTTCAGTGATGCTGTTGTTCTGACCCCTGTGTTCTCTTAATACAAGTAATAGGTAATAATGTAGTTGATTAGCACTTAATACGAATAATAAGAAAGCAAGGAGAGCATTAAAATAGTAAATGTATTCTTTCTCAGGCTATCATTCATCGAACACTCTAAAAGCAAGTGATCTGCACTGAAGCCTAATGACCACCAATTCCATAACCCTGGGATAGCAGTTATCTGCTTTTTCTCAGCCTAGGGCATCTCAGCTTAAGTCCAAGGAAGCCTGTCAGTTCCTCTCCTGCAAGAGGTGAGCTTAAAGTAAAGCCCAGGTTGTTTAACGGGGTTTTCACATTGAATGCTTTCAGTGTGACCTATAAAGGATGTTGCGTACCTTTGAAAAGATGAGTCTGAAATCCTAATTGTCTGTAGCATGTAGTCTGGGTCACCAAGGACTGGGTAGATACAGGTGAAATATCCCCCTCAGTTCTATACAAGAGTTGTTAGACATTTTTTTCTGATGGCATGTTGCCCCAGTTTACCCACCAACAGAATTTCTTCTCTAAGATAGTCATGCCCCCACCCAATCTTGATTTAAATGTCCAGGAAGGTTCACTAATCAGTCTTGTAGAAAAGTTGATCCAGGGTGCCCTTAGCACAATGTTGTATGGCAATAATTGATTGGTTTTCTCCCTCTCATTCCATCTTTAAACTGACCCTAATTGAGGTGAGTTCTCCTCTATCAATGCAGCTTTTAAGATATACAAATGAAAGGGGTGATATGTGGTTCATGGGCACTAGGCAGACTCACTACATAACTACTTGGGAGACCAGATTAGAAGATTATATGACCTAAGTGCAGAAGGCTGCCTTTGTCATGGTGTTTACATTATTTCATTTTTCCATTAAATGATTACTGACAGGTTATTATGAACTGGTGAAGTGCTAGGTCTAAGGGACAAGATGGCTAATTAGAGCAAAACAACCTATGTTTTCATGAGCTTATAGTTTGGTGGAGAAATGTGGGCAAATAAAAGCAAACTGTATTTTGTGGGAGAAAATGCTACAATACTGAAAAGGCAGTGTGTTATGAGCATGTGCTGCAGGGTGCCTCACGCAATTTGGAGGCATCAGAGAAAGCTTGTTGGAGGAAGATACATCTTCATGAAAACCAAGTCAACCTCTCTGCCATTGAGTCCATTTTGACTCACAGCAACCCCGTGAGGACAAGGTTGAACTGTCCCTGTGGCTTTCTGAGACTGTAACTGTTCACAGAACTAGAAAGTCCCATCTTTCCCCTGAGAAGGCACTGCTGGAGTCAATGCATTCAAACTGCTGATCTTGTGGTTCTCAGGCCAACACCACCCATGGTCCCTATCCTTAAGGAGGAGAGAAAAGCAAGCAGCCAAATGAAGATATTGGGAGTATTTTAAACTCTATACCATTGACTGAACTCATAACATTATCAATAGAGCTCCTTTATATTTCATGGGAAGGAGTGAGAAGATTCTTGATTATAATATGATAATGTCTCTAAAGTGAAACAGAGACCTAAATACACCACAGATCAATGAATGTATGGGGGTTGACACTTAATCATAGCCCTAATCTAAAAACAATCAGTTCTTATAACATGGCCCTACTCAAAACTTGCCCTTATGAAGAGATAGGGGCTATAGCAAAGTGTAGTGAAGAAACCAGATGGAACATGACTATCAAAATGAATGGTGTCGAGGGTCTTAAATTCTTGTCTTAAAAGAAGTAACCGTCTACATGATGTATCAATGGGTCTACATGGGTCCACATGAAAGAAGTTCATCAGTCTGTGCGATCCCAAAATTATAAATAATCAAATCCAAAGCAGGGAATGGTATCGGAGCTTCAATTGTGAACACCCAGTTTGTGGAAATCTAGGGATGACAGTGGAAACCCAAAGCCCATTTCCAGGTTTCCCACATGGATTAAGCCTCTGGTGAATCTCTTCTGACCATAGTCCAGAAATATGAATAATCTTGTTATCAGAGAGCATTGTAAAAAGTCAACTAGAGCAGAGACAGGTCAAAATATAACACCTTATCATTTGATCTCCTTTTTTTACTTATTTTAAAGTTGCTTCAACATCTTTAAATTTTCTGCTTTCTTTTCAATTGATTTTGTTTTGTTTTGCTTTCAGTTTTGTTTTGTCCTTGTTGTTGGGCTTGGGTTTGTATTTCTTATGATTTTCTGTACATGAATCCAGGATAGGTAAATCTATAGACCTAGTAACTGGAAGGGGGTGGGGGTGGGGAAGTAGGGAGCTTACAACAATGAGTATGAGAAAGAAGAAAATGTCCTGAAATTGACTGTAGTAATGATTGTATAATCTTTAGTAATATGATTGAACTATCAAACTATATGATATGAAAACTGTATGCCAATAAACCTATTTTTCTAAAAAGATGATGGTAGGGTTTGGGTGGGGTGGAGAGGTAGGACAGGTGAAGGAGATGTTTCAGACAAGGGGATGACAGTTACAAAGGTCTGGGGTCCTTGGAGAGTGTGACTTCTTTGAAGCCCTTTGAAAGTTGGTGACAGGGAACAGGACAGACCCTAGAAGTAAGTGGGACCTGCCACCTTGTTAAACACTCTGAATGGATAAAGCCACTGAATACTTTTGGGGAGATTGTAATAAGATTTGAGTCTTAGAAATATTGTTCTGCAAACCAAATGGTCAAGGTTAGTTAGGCAGACGAGAGGTGATAGTGACTTGCATGAGAGCAAAAGCTAGTACCTAAAGAGAGAAAATATTTAACGGATTGAGACAAGAAATTTTATTTGGGGTCAAGGGGTTAAAGAAAGTGAAGAAAACAGAAGGGTCAAAGTGTTCCATAGGTTTGAACAGTGGGTGATGGATGATGGCCACTCTCTGAGATAGGAAACGCAGGTCTGAGGAGAAGAAAATGAACTCAGTGATGAACATGTTGAGTTTGAGGGACCTGTAGGATATGCAAGGGGAGGGCCAGCAGTTGGTAATATAAATCTGAAGTCCAGAAGAGAGTTTTAATGAAGAGACTAAATCTTAGGATTCATCAGAAAAAATTGATGGTACCATAGGATTCAAAGCAAACAATTATATCAATGTGAAAGAGGGGGTAAGAGTGGAGATCCAAAGCTCATCTGTAAACAGTTGGATGTAACCCTCCACAGAAGGGTTACAGGGAAGAGACAATTCAAACAGGGTGCAAGTATAGCACTAACGAAACACACAACATTCCTCTAGTTCCTGAATGCTTCCTCCCCACCCTCACCCTCCAACCACCCCCCCACTCCTGCCCTCCATGACTCAGTTCTACCTTACAAATCCAGCTAGACTGGAGTACACACATATAAGAGTACAGATACGAGTTTTCACCACATGGGATTCAGGTCAAATAAAACCCTCAGGAACAGTAGTGAGAGTAGCAGTATTATGAGGGTAGGGGGATGGAGAGAGTGGAGAAAGGGGGAACCCTTTGGATAAATAGTCCCCCCCCAAGGGGACTAATAACAGAAATGTGAGTGGAGACAACAGAGAGTGTAAGACACGAAATAACAACAACAATATATAATTGATCAAGAGTTCGCGAGAGGGGGAGGAGAAAAAAGAGGAGCTGATACCAAGGGTTCAAGTAGGAAAAAAATATTTGGGAAATGTTGATGGCAACATATATACAAGTCTGCTTAATACAACTGAATAATGGACCGCTATATGACTTGTAATCACCAGTAAAACTATTAAGAAAAAGAAAAAGAGATGGCAACTGACACTTTAGGAGTGGATGAGTGTTTATGGGAAAGTATAGAAAGTGAGAAGGACTCCGTTCTAAGACAAAAGCTGGACCCCTGCATTTGAAAGGATGGTTTTTTAAAAAAAGAATCTTACAAAAGAGAGAAGCAGGAGCAGGGGGAGCAGACCAGGAGTGGGAATTCTCCTGAAGGTGGGCAAGTGGCGTTTCAGGCAGATTTTATACAAAAAGGGAGTCAGCGCTTGGCCACTTGCAGGGGGAGTCAGGAAGACCATGCCTCACCTTCTACTGCTGAGGTGCTGCGGGGAAATAACACACCTCTTTAAGAAAGCCTGCAGAGAGAGCTGTAGTCTCCTCAAGAGAGATGTGCATTTGGATTAAAGCAAGGTGATTCTATCCAAGTGCAATGGAACAAGGATTCGTGCGCATGTAATTAGGTTAAAAATGCAACCTCTTTTCATTTGATCTCCCTTTGACCCCTTTCAAGTGTGTTCTAGTTTTTAATGATTTTCTGTTTGATTATGGGCTTTCTCTCTGTTTTGTTATTGTTGGCTGGTTGTCTTTTTTTTTCCTTTTTGTGCCTATTTGTCTTAATATGAAATCCAGGAGAGGTAAATCCATAGAGACAGTAATTAGATAATAGCTTCTTAGGTTTGTGGCAGGCTGAGAGGAAATAAGGAGCTAAAAAGCTGGGAGGAGCCCTTCCGCTGCCTGCTCATTCTATCTACAATGCTCCCAGCCTGCGTGCGAGAGTTCACCATGGCTGATAGTCATCCAGACATGTAGGGTTCCCCAACAGGGACTAGAAAGGACAATGAATACTATTTTTAAAAAAGAAGCAGCAGCAGCAATTTATACAGAAGTGGTATCTAAACAAGCTACTGCAAGATACATGATAGTGTGTTTGACAAGTTATGTGTACTGCTGGATCGTTCAGGGATTCCCAGCTGACTGTCTGAGACAGTTTTCATATATACAGAGGAATGTGAGAAACATGCAGGTCATGTAGTGATTTATACACACACATGTTTCTATATAAGTGATCCATATATAATGTAGTGATTTAGAGATAAATAGATGTAGATGCAATTTATGTCATTGCCCTTTGCTCCTATTTTTAGTATTTCCTCACTTTTCTGCTTGTTTGTTTGTTAAAATGCTTTTCTTTCAAGAAATAATGGTGATAATAAATGACAGTTGAATGATTGTTTTTGACGAGATGAGTTGATGGCAATCCATTGATTGATTTTGCTGGTTTTGAATCTTCAAATGTAGTCCTTGGTGTCCCCACTTAGGAACGTTTGCCGCAGCGCTGTATCATTTGTGGATGTCCCGTGGGAGTCAGGAGTGCAGGACTTAAATGTTACTGGATGGAATCATCATTCTTCCAATGGCTAAGAAACATCTCCTAGCATCCCCTCTGGGTCACCGTGTGGGAAATTGAGTGGATGCACGGGAGTTCCCAAATCATACGTTCTGCTTTTCATTAAACTGAATGCACACCCAATCTCTCTCCTGGGCTTCTTACTGTATACGTTGCAGGAAAGACTTAGACATCCGAGAGTGAGTCGAAAATCAATTAAATTGGGTTCCGTGGTTAAAGAAATACATTGATTTGCTGCAGGGAAAAACTTTACTTTTAAGGACACACCTAATTACCACCTCCTGGAATAATCAGCTATGAAAACCAGTTTGAGAAGCATTTGAATAGTGACTCTCGAACTGTAACCAAGTATGTGCCTCCATGCTGTCATTAGCCACACCTCTAAAGAAATGCAGCCACAGCTGAAGCATCATTTCATGTGTTTTTAACTATGTCATACTGATATTTAATACCTTAATCTGTTAAACATACTTAATAATAAAATAGCTAATACTTATGTGTCATTTACCATGTTTCAAGCATGATTTTAAGCACTCAACACGCATGAGCTCATTAAGTCCCCATAACCATCTATGTGGTATTAGCGCCATTTAATGAATGAGAACCTGGAGTTAGAAAGAAGTTCTGTTACTTGCTCAAGAGCATACATTTTGACCCCAAACACTCTAGCCCTTGGCATTCTGGTGCAACCTCTCCGACGGGTCTCTGTGACCAGCATTTTCTTTGCGGTGAAAGCTCAGTTTTGTCTCTATATGATTAATTGAAGGAGCTCCAGTGGCAATGTTGGCTGAGCATTGGATTGCAATCCAAAGGGTTGCTGGTTCAAACCTAACATCCACTCAGTGTGAGAAAGATAAGACTATCTGCTTCCCTGTAGATTTATAGCCTTGGAAACCTGTATGGGGAGACTATGAGTTGCATTGACTTAGTGGGCTTAGTGGGATATTGAATTAGCTGTGGTTAAACTTTCTCCTAGAATGAATGCTAGTCGGACAAGCATTTACACTGCTCAGGCACCTGACGAGGATCAATTGTTCTCAGGCTTGGTCCCATTACAAGACTCTGAACTTTTCATAATCTTTGAAAATGGTCCGTGGCCTCTCGTGGGTCTTCTTTAAAAGGAGTCACCAAGGCATAGGCTGACCACCTTTTTAAGGAACCACAGGCTCTGCCAAGGAAAGGCTCATTTACTCCGAGCAACTTTGTAAGACAGACTAGAGTTCTATTTCTGAAGCGTCTATAAAAAAATAAATAATTACACGGAAGAAGTAAATAAATGCTGCAAACCACCAATTGCCATCAAACTGATTGGTTCTGATGCATAGCAACCACATGTGTGTCAGAAGAAAGTCCAGAGTAAAGCGAAAGTGTTTCTGTGTGGAAGTAGCTCGAGGAACTGGTGGGTTCAAACTCGATGATCTTTCCGTTAGCAGGTGAAGACTTTAACCATTACACTGCAAGAGCTTCTCCATAAGACTGTTGGTTCTGGCTCATGAGGACTCTCTGTACAGACAAATGAAATGCTGTCTGATCCTGCACAATCTTCACATTATTCTTTCGTTTGAGGTCATTGTTGCGAGCACTGTGTCAATCCATCTTGTCAAGGATCATCTTCTTTTTCATTGCCCCTCTACTTTATCAAACATGATGTTCTTCTCTTAGGGCTGGTTTCTCCTGACATGTCCAAAGTCTGTGAAACGAAGTCTCTCCATCCTTACCTCTCAGGAGCATTCTGGCTATACTTCTTGGAAGGCAGGTTTGTTCGTTCTTTTGGCAGTCCACGGTGCTTTTGATCTGGGGCAGTTCTGCTCTGTCCCACGAGGCCACTGTGAATCGTGGATCAACTCGATGATACACAGCAGCAACAACAGGACTATGAGGTGGAAGAGGCATTTGTTGGGTTCTGAGACTTTAGCAATATGTCCAAGGACAGTAGAGTGTGGGGGTGACAGAGAGACATTTTTCACTTCAGGGAGGGGGTAGTTTCTTATTTTTTTTCTTTAAAAAAAAGGAAAGACTGAGGACTTTCTTCTTATTTCCATGGTTCTTCCCCTTTTTCCACTAAAAGACGTTAGTCTATCACAGCCGGGAATGGCAAGCTTGGAAATCAAACTGCATAAACCAAATGCAAACTTACTGCCATGGAGACCATTCTGGCTGACTCAGAGTGCATCTGTAGGACAGAGAAGCACTGCCCCTGTGACTTTCCATGATTGCACAGCTTTATGGGAGTGGGAAGTCTTCGTCTTTCTACCTCCTCCATCATCCAACCACATGTTCATCATTTTCAAACCAGAGATTGTTGTTGTTGTTGTTGTTGTTGTTGTTAGGTGACATTGAGCCAGTCCCCACTCCTAACGATGTTCTGCATAACAGGACAAAACACTGCCCCATCCTGGGCCAGCCTCACACTTGTTTCCACACTCGAGCAGCGGTGAGCTGTGATAAGTGTCATGACATGCCAAGATCTCCAGGAAGTAGAAGTCAATGAGAAGGGATGGGTTTCCAGAGAGAAAGTCTTTCCTTTAGAGCTGGCACTAAGCTGAATTCAAACTGGGTCGCCTCCTACACTGTGAGCACACACATTTGATTGTTAATGCCATATATGTGTAGAATTCTCTGATAGCAATACTAAATAACTATGAACTATGTACCTGAAGAGCGGGCTGCTGCACTAACATATATCTAAAATGTGTTAGTGATTTGGGAATTGGGTAATAAGCAGCGGCTGGAAGAGTTTTTGGGTGCCTAATAATAAAAGCCGACATTGCCTTGAAGAGATTGTTGGAAGCATTACGAGCATCAAAGGTAATTCCAATGAGGACTCAGATGGAAGTGAGGAGAACTATACTGAAAATCTCTATCATCGTAGAGGAGCCATGTGGCACCAGCAGCAGAATGTGGTCGTGCTGAAAACAGGTCATCCATCATAGACATATCAAGAAACATACCCTTTCTGGTGGTTTAGAAACATCCTACTTACCTCTGATGGATGACTTGTTTTCAAGGACCACATTACTTTGTCTGTTCAGGGAAACACATGGGTTGATCAAGTCTGGTTAATGTGATTGGGAGAGTCAGCTGGATATGGAAGAATGATGAAAATCCTCTTAAACCCCCCTCTGACAGTGATCTGTCTATCCTTTATTGCAATATTTACCCTGATCACTCACTACTCTATTAATCATTACATGTTCTTGACCTTGATTTAGAAAATTTGGCTTTGCTTTCTAAGTCTTCAACTGAACATCAGACGCAACCTGCTTTTGATCTACCTCTTTCCTAGATACATTTTTCCATGTTTTTGTTCAAACCTGGAAATGTGAACCTGACCCTTAATGCTTTCTTTATTACTGGATTCAGAGGGAATGAGTCTTGTCCACATGCATACAACAGGCCTCCAACAAACAGAGGAAAGAGCCTTTCCATGCAAACAGAATCAACCGTAGAAAAAGTCAAGTACGAAGTATTTCATATCTTTCCTATCTTCACATTACAGTCAGAATTACATCCATAATCAACCTGCAGTAATAACTGGCTATCAATTGCATTCAGGAAAACAGACATTTGTGACACTGGTTTATTTTAAAAAACAATGCCCTATCTCTTAGCCCCAAACTGAAAGAGTTGGTTTTCAATTGATGCATATGGAACACATGACATTAAAAATAGCAGCACTGTTGAGTTATTCCTTTGTTCTTTTGCCAGTTTTGAAGTTGCATGAGAGCAGAGGGTTTAATGATCATAGTAATCATACAAAACCAATACTGAAGTATTTTTGTCTGCTTTGTCTAGTTGAACATGTCCTGATCTGCATATATAACCTAAACTGTTGCAGACATACAATCTCAGTTCAATAGGACAGTAAGACATTTGCATCATTTAGTGTTTTATAGCCAACACTGGAAAAATAAATTATTTTATTTAAAACACTTATTTTTAGTGGCACTGGGTTTGATGATAATAATAATAAAGCATAATTTAGAAGGTTACCCAAGAAAATAAATCAAATATAGCATATCTGAAACTTTGTTTCTAAAGATTCCTTTAGAAAATCGTATTCTCTAAACAGATCTTCTTTTAGAAAACAAAAGAAAAGTCTTGACCTGTTGTATTTTATTTATTTGGTTGAATTTTTCTGGCCCAATCTTTTTTTTTAAATAAATCACTTTAGTGGGGGCTAGGCCCAATCTTTTTAAAATCATTTTTATCTTACCAATTTCCCAAGCCACACACATGTACCAAATTATCCAATTCCTTTGTTTCTGGGCTATTGGAAGGATTACATTAAATACCTTTACTCACTGGTTCAATTAAAAAATATGTGTGTGTGGAGGGGGGGGAATTTCCATATATAACAAATATGCGCCCTGCTCTCTTCCACGACTATTCTGTTGGGCTCACCTCCTGATGATGAGACGTCTTGCTTCAGGTAGAATACATCTCCCATCATATCCAAGCAGCTCCAAACCTTCTTCCTACCAATTATTCTTTCTCCTCCCTTCATTCATTTCCTTCAAACTACAAACAGGCTTACATTTCTCTGATCCTAAATTCTTTTAAAATAAGGACATGGAAATGAAAAGTAAAATATATTACATATAAAGTAAATATTTGTGATGGCCAAAAATTTAGACTAGCCCAAGAAATTACTGTGCAGTATTTAAAAGTCATGAAACAGATTTTTATATACAAACTTGGAAAAATTCCCCAAATAAGTATCTAAAGTAATAACATATAATTACTAATACATATGTGTGTATATATATATATATATATATATCCCATTTAGATACAAAAAACTACTTATGCTGCTAAATATGATATTGGGAAAAATACTCACTAATCCTCAACAGTGGTTTCAATTGTTAACAATAGGAGGCAGAGTGGGACATTCAAGTTTAACCCAACAGACTTGTGTGTTTTTAAAGGTTTTAGTTGAGAGTTTATTACTGTACTAGTAATTTGGTGAGAAAGAGTTTTCTACTCCCATAAAAAGTAACAGTCATGGAAATTCACAGGGGCAGAGTCACTATGCATCAGCATCAACTTGAAGGCAGTGAGTGGATGATTAATATTAGTAATGTATTATGTATATTAAGTGTAGGTTTTTAGTGGTCGTCATCCTACTTTTTTTTTTTTTCCTGGGCATCACTGCCTCTGGTGGTCATGGGTGCTACCCAGCCACAGCTGGATTTGAACTGCCAAGCCCACGGGCTGCAGTTCCGCACTCAACCACTTACGCCACCAGGGCTCAGCCCCATCATCCTACTTTTAGAGTAAACCACTATTAATATCTTCGTAGTCTTCTCGACCTTTCTAGAACATTCGTTACCCAGATATAACCTGGCATTATAATACTTCGGCTTTCTTTAGCTTGTGAGTATCATGTACATATGTATTTACTTCAATATGTGTACATTTCTATGTATGAAATTACACTAAAACCATGTGTTCTCAATACTAAAAAGGTTTCATTTATTGTCAGTTGACAAAAGATGGTGATAGGAGGGAGTGTCAGATGGTTTGTGGGGGGAAAAGAATCCGTGATCTCTTAGTTCCACTTTCCCACCAACTTTTTGAAGCCCTCTCACATGAATATCACTATATTTATGTGCATGTATACATATTATAATACTAAAGTAAGCATGCATCTTACTATATGTCTATCAGAAATCCTGGAACACTGTGCACTAGGCATTAGACTGCTGACCCCAAGGCTGGCAGTTCAAATTCACCAATTATCCTGAGGGAGAAACTGATACAAGGGCTCTGCGCATTATAACACTGATATGGCATTGCGGTTGGGTTTTATGGTTTGTACACACACACATTATATTTGTCATATATATAAAACATAATACATTATTATACATGCTACATAATATAAAACATATTGTGTGTGCACACATGTATATAAAACCATTGGTAGTAGTGATTTTATTTATATTGAAAAGATTATATTAAATAGACAGTGCAACTTACTGACTTAGTTGTGCCTTAGAATTAAGAAACCAGGGTGATGAGTGTTTTATCACACCGACATGCAGATCTTCCAGAAAAGACGAGATGATGCCTGGCATCGGGCTGAGACTCGAGAACCTCAGCGGTACCACTTTCACATGTGACGAGGATAAACTCTGTGAGATCCCCCATGGATGGAGCTAGGTCTGGAGCACTGGTGATAGCTTGGTCTCTGGTTCTAATAATAAAAGGCCTACCTTCTAGGGCCAATGGAAAGATGAAATCAATTCATGTACATAATGAACTTAGAATTTCACCATGTTCACAGGAAATAGGGGAAAAAAGTTAGCCTTTATCATAATTTGGGGACATTTTAAAGCATAATATTTCCTTTAAATATTATGTGCTACATGTCTAAATATTATTTATAAATGTACATGATCTAACTATTATACAAGTTACCATAATGTCTTGAATCTTGAGTGTTTCGTTTGCACACACAAAAAATCTCTATGCTACTAAGAAAGAAACAAGCGCACAATAACTTTGGAACTCTACATTTAAAATAGTTATATAAACCTAATTCAAACTGTAAAAAGTGTAAATCAGACCAAGAGTCTCTGAAAATGACGAGCAGAAGAAAGTAGAAATTCAAAATGGTGCTTGATAAACAAACACTCATTCCCTACCACAAAGTACTTATAGAGAGGGAAAGATGAATGATTTGATTGGGAAGCAGTTATTGTGAAAGGAAAATAAAGTGGAAGAAACTGAAATATTTAGGTTCCAATCAAGAAGTGATGAAAGCCAGCTGTGGAAAAAGAGAGTGCTTCGGTATTGCAAAGGAAATAGCTGTCCAATGTCAAGAAGGGATCTGTAAGTGAGAAAACCCACCACAATAAGATGTCCTATTCATACTAGCATTCTTCATGTGTAAATTCAACAACTTACTCTGCAATGGTTTTAAATGTTTGCTTCATCTGTACAATGAATTTGCCACCAAACATTTGTGACCGTCTCATTCATTTCAATGTTTGTCTTTAAAAACATCTCTTGGGGTCTGAGCTCTGGTGGTGTAGTGGTTGAGTGTGGGACTGTGGCCCACTGGCTTCAAATTCAGCAGCAGCTCTCCAAGAGCAAGACTGGGCCTCCTACAACCACGAGGGGGCAGTGATACCAAAAAAGAACACACATCTCTTGGATTTCCAGGAATATATTATGTTCTGCCTACCATTCCATGTGTCATTTACTTGGTTGAAATGGAGATGGGAGCACAGCTATTGCAATTTTCACTAGAGCTTAAAAAGATGGAAGTCTGGTGAAAGTCTGGAAATAACTATTCTGAATAACTCTTCATCCTAATTCAAATATTGCAAATATATTTTAATATTGACAGAAACATCTGCTGACATTTTGGATGTACACTAAAAATACGATGGATGATGTTGTTGATGATAACAACTAGCCATTGTCACCTAGAATATTTCTCTAGTCCTTAAAACTCTAGGCAAACACTAAGGAATCCACTGGAATGCTTTTCTAGACAACCAAAAAAATGAAACTAGCTATATAAACAGCCCCTGTTGAGATCTGAGTTCCTTGAAACTTCAGATCTGTTACAGCAGCGTTGGGAACTAGAAAGGCCAGGGACAAGCAAACTGAAAGTAGCTGATTACAGATATTCATCAAGAACAACACCCTTTTGGGTCGCAACATCAGACTAGACAGCTCGAAGGAACAGAGACTGTCTTGCAAGATTTCCAGAACTTCCTGTGTTCCGTTAACCCAGCCACCCCACGAGATGAGCCTCTCTTGTTTATTTCTGTACTTCCACTTGCTGTCAAGTGCTGTCAACCAGCACATTCAGAGGTGCATGGACATTTGAAAAAACTCAAACTGTGTATCATGACGTGTTGAATTCCACTGCGCCCCAAACGTGTTCCTTCTTGGAGGATTTCTGTTGTTCTTAGTATACTGGAATTTGTTAACAATTTTGAAATTTTTAACTCAAAATTGATTACCATTGCCTTTCTCATTTCCCTAAAGCAGTGGTTCTCACCCTGCCTAATGCCACCACCCTTTAAAAGTTCCTCCTGTCATGGTGACCCCCAACCATAAAATTATTTTCGCTTGTACTTCATAGCTGTCATTTTGCTGTTATGAATCATCATGTAAATATATATTATGCAGGATGCATTTTCATTGTTACAAATTGAACATAGTAATTAAAACAGTGATTAATCACCAGGCCATTATATATTGTGAGATATTTATTTCTAATTATAGATAAATGAAATTTTGTCCTGAAGCATGGTGTAGCATGAGTAACAGTCTTCATACCCAGTACTTGTATGTGAGCATATCTGCATGTGGGCAGACCCACCTGGAGACAGATGGAGGAGCAGTGTCTAGACCATTGGGAAAAAGGGTCATTCAACTCCCCAACGGGGTCGGTGGCAACCCACAGGTTAAGATCTGCTGCCCTAAAGACTTACTTCATTCTGTGTTCTTTCTTAGCGAATAAAGGCAAAAACCACAATACTAGCCAGCATGTTCGTGCCTTCCCAACGCATAGTTCTCCAAATGGGGCCCCTAGGTACCAGCATGAGAATCTCCTAGAAACTCACATCCTCAAGCTCCTCACATAGTGTTGAATCACAAAACTCTGGGGAGAGGTAAACAACCATCTAGGTAGGTCGGTAGCTGACATGCAGTCGATAACAACTCCTGAAGACCTTATGTGCAATCAAACAGAACATATCGTGGCCCTAAACTGTCCTGGTGCTGTCTGCAAGTCTGAGTACTTCACTGAAGCTCTTTTACCAATCCATCTCCCTGAGGCCCTCCCAGGCTTGGGAAGGTCCTTGAGGTCCGCCTCCATTAATGGATCCCTCTGGATGACATGCTCAAATAACACTGAGCATCAAGGTGGATGAGACAGTTAAGGTTGATTGTGCCCACCTAGCCGATAAACACATATGGGATCAATTGAAGGGCGGAGCAATACATGGCTCGGTGAGCCTTGCTTTCTAGTTCTCGGGTCTCTTGCTCTCTGATGGTCAGACCTTATCTGGTGCAGCTGCCTTAACCAGTTCCCTGCTTCAGCTGGCAAGGTTCACTTCCTGTGAGACATCCTGAAAAGCCATGTGGACCCACCCTGATGCAGCCCTGTTCCTGTGTGAAGGTCTCTGAGGGCACTGAGGTGCTTACACCGCCACTGGATTCAAAGACTTTCTACCCACTGGTCTGTGATTCTCTTGCATTAGGCGTCACTGTGTGTGTTTTGTGAGTTTGAGAAGGACTTTGTAGATTAGTGTTGGACATATGGGCTAAGTTGGATTTAAGGGCTTGGACTGGACTGCGTTGGGAAACTTTCTGAATGTACACTTACCCTATATGAAAGATTATCTCATACATATATGAGTTTATGTGGGTTTGCTTCTCTAGTTTACCTAGACCAGAGGTCAACAAACTCTTGAGACTGAAAGGCCAATCCTGTCCCTCCTAGCAACTTTAAAATCACTCTAGAGCCTTAAATATGTTTTTCCAAACAAATGAAATCACCATGATCTGAAATAATAATCTTCATAAGTTTTCAGTGTTAGGTCAGACCCGCACATTCACACTGAAAAAGCTGCACATGGTTTGCAAGCCACAGTTTGCTACCACTGACCTAGACTAACAGAGTGGACAAGGGTCGGTTGTGATTCAATAGAGTTTTCTTTGGCCAATTTTCAGAGGTAGATCACCAGGCCTTTCTTCCTAGTCTGGAAGCATTGCTGAAAGCTGCCCACCAAGGGTGAACCTGTTATCTTATAAATGTACAGGATCAGACCAACTTGATGGCTATGAATTTGGTTTGGTTTGGATACTTTTGTATATTTTGAAAACTTTTGAACCATAATTACAATTAATTATTTAAATATATATATATGGGGCGGAGCCCCAGTGGCATAGTGGTTGTGCATGGGACTGTGGCCCACTGGATTGGAGGTTCAAATCCAGCAGCAGCTCTCCAGGAGCAAGGCTGGGCCTCCTACTCCCATCACCAGAGGGCAGTGATGCCCCCACCCCCCAAAAATATATATTTTTTATTTATTTATTTATTTATGGTACATAACACAGATAATTTGTTACTATACAAATACAGACATAATTTTTACTATAAATAATATATTGAAAAAGATAATTCTGAACTCTCAAACATCCTATCTTCCCTCAGTTATCATTTATGGATTCATCCCCAGGAAGCTATCAATTTTACTCTAAAGTACCTCTTAATGTCAATTTCGTGCATTTCATCTCATTGAGTGGAGTTGAATTTATTCCTTATAAAATAGAAGTATTGCTTTCTAGTTCTAGTTTATTTGAATTGCATAGGAAATCGTTCCTTGGTCTATAAGCCATGCTTTTACAGGGTGCACAAGAAACTCCATACATTTTTCCTGGGCCCTTTCTCTGTTTCCATTCCTGAAACACCTAATGTGCCATTGCCTTCTCCACCTTCCCTGTCCTTCAACATTTTAGTTTAGGTTCAAAAACTGTCATTGGCTCTTTCTCCGTGTCTGGTTCACTCTCTTCTTCAGCCCTCAAAAGCTGTTAAAACTTTCAAATCCAGAAGAAAAACAATGGAAGGCAAGGACCACCCTTCAGATGAACGGCTTTCCCTGAAGCTCCTCCAACCAGGCATCTCCACTGCTCTTTACATGAGCAAATGCCCAACAGATGATGAATGAGCTGTGAAGTGCTCGCTCAGCCAGGTGCCTTTTTCTCTCCAACAAAATATTACCAGTACCAGCTTCTTTCTGCAAAACTTAAAATCATGAGCAAAGCAGGGGTGAGGGGGGAGAGAAAGTCTGAATAATTTGTCATAAGAGCCAAAGCTAAGTATGCAAACTGGGGAGAGTAATGCAGAGTTCAATGAGAAAGGATGTTAAAAATAATTCAAATAAAGGAGTAACCGTGGCCACCATACACTGAAAATAACATGTGTAATTTTTGGAATACATAAAATTTTCTGTGACTCAAAAGTAAAGTAGAAGGGTATAAGAAGCAGGATATGTGCTAAGTGGAGCTACAAGTACATGCACTGGTGATATTGGGAAATACCCATAACACAGCACAGCATGACTCAAGGCTGGGGGGGAGGTGATATGATGGGGGGGGGTGGTAAGGGAAAAGAAAAGAAGGGAAAAATGCAGAGATAATAGCTAGGCATATAGGGTTGGCTAAAGCAGCCCTACTTTGGGACTATGCATCATCTATGGGAGAGAGATGAGGCTCTCTGCTCCCATGAAGATTGACAGCCTCAGAAACCCCAGACAGAGCCCTCTGACTCTATGGCGCTGCACTGGGCTGTTTACTTTTCACCGTCCTAGAAATAAATGAATGTGGTAAAGGGAGTTACTCCTTATGATCACAAATAGGCAGTAATAAATCATGAGTAATCATTTAAATCATGCAAATTAAATAGACAATAGGCTCACAAAATGATGGCATCTTAGCACATAGAATATGGTAGGTGAGACCAGACCCACTCAGATCAACATTTTAATTAATAGTCAAGAAGGTCATTGACTAATATTCTACAGAGAACTTGTAAATCCGCACACATAGAGAAGAGACAAGTTCGGGTTCTTCAAATGTTCTCTTCCCCCAAAGCTCTTCCCCAGTTGATCCTCAAGTCCACCTCATCAGAAATATGGTCATGTTTTTCCATGTCCTGCCATGTGGCAATTTAGGATAGAGCACAGGGAGAAAGCTCTTTTACAGACACTCTAACTGTTGGGATGAAGCAGATTGATTTTTTTCCTTTAAATTTTATCTTTGGGGCTGAGCCCCGGTGGCGCAGTGGTTGTGCGCAGGACTGTGGCCCACTGGGTTGGTGGTTCAATCCAGCAGCAGCTCTCTAGGACAAAGGCTGGGTCTCCTACTCCCACCAGAGGGCAGTGATGCCTCCAAAAATTTTTTTTCATAAAAAACCCATAGAAACAATAAATTTTATCTTTGTTTTTTGCATAAATTTTATTGAGCAATCTCAGTTACTTTCTTTTTGATTCTCTTTTCTATTACATGGAGTGGCTAATTATCAAGTCATTCCAGGGTGTGGGATGTTACACAGTTTATTGGCATTCCAGTGCCATGAGTAAGTACTATATGTCACTCCATATGTTCACTGCTTGCCTTTTAATCCAGCTTCTTTCAGGCTCAGTTTCCCACAAATCACGATTGTTTTTTGCCAACACAATAAAGTTCTCCAGTAGTAACAGAAATTCTTCCATTATTTATGCAGGTGGTAGTCTTTGTCGGTTCCATGCTTGAAGTACATTGTAAGTAAGAAGCCATTAATAAAATGTATCTGATTCAGATATTCAAAATAGAAGCCCTACCTGACATCTGAACAATAACTAGAGTGCTAAAAATGGGCTTAGGGAGTTAGCAGTTATAAATAGGCTTACATATAGTTAAATATAGGCTGGGGAGGTTCACAGTTTGTTTAACCAACATTTATTTAGTACATACTGTATGCTGCACATTGTGCAAACCACTTGGATGCCAGTGATGACAAAAACATGTAGTCTGTGTTCTTGAGGTTCACTCACTCTAGTGAGAAGAGATGGAAATGTAAACAGAGCATTTCAACACAACACGCTATTAGAATAAAGGAATATGAATAAAAATTGTTGGTGGGTAAAAGGTTACTAATTCTGCCTTAGGCAGTCATCCAAGGCTCTCTATTTTGTCTTGGAGGCAGCGTCAAATCTTGGGGGAGTATCTTTCACATTGGAGAAAGGGTAAACAAGACTCACAGGAACTGGTAATCCCAGGAGGGAGGCCAGCAGACAGATTAATAAGTAAAATACAAGAGATCACACTTTAACCGAAAACCATATAAAATGCCCTCAGACAACCAAAGGCAGGACAATTCATTTTGTGGGAGACAAGGGCTGGGCTGGGGACAATGGTGAGTGCAGACAAGCGAAGTGGGAAGGCGGTGCTACTGGAGGTATACAGTCAAGGAAGAAGAGATTTGAAAGTGAGAAAAAAGAACCTGGACGAGATATGAGTACTTCCATGACCCTAATTCTACCTGACAAACTGAGCTGGACCAAAGCATGCACAATGGTACACATAAGCGCTGGGAATCCAGGACAGATAAACCCTCGGGACCAATAATAAGAGTAGCAATACCAGGAGGGTAAGGGCAAGGTGGAGGAAGAATGATTTAAATAAATAAATATAAATAAAAAGATATGAGTATTCCAGTGAGAAGAAGAACCTAGAGTCTGGGTTTGAGCACCAAGAAGAGTATTCTGTATTGTGTCATGAACTGAATTATAACCCCCAACTTACTTGTCAACCTGGCTGAGCCATGATTTTCAATAATCTGGCAGTTATTTAGCACTTTGGCTGATGTGTAATAGTATAATCATCCCCATAAGGATGTAAAAAAACTGGATAAAAATTCAGAAGACCGCATGAAAAGATAAAATAATTATTATAATGAAATGGGCAAAGACTTGGGAATTAAAAGTCAAAAAAGAAAAACATGATCAGCATATCTAAAACTGAAAATGCTGAAGAAAAAAATTAAACCTCAAGTAGCAATATTGAAGGATTTCATGGGCAAAATATTGATGCTGAAAGCATCGAACAATGTAAAAGAAATACAGGGAATCGCTGAACCAAAAAGAACCAGTCAACTTTGGAATATTTCAAGAAATAGAATATAATCAAGAACCAATGATACTCGAGGAAAAAGCCCAAACTACACTGAAGGAATTAGTGGAAAACAAGGTTCCAGGAATTGGCAGAATAACAACTGCAATGTTTCAACAAACTTATAAAGCACTCACCCATCTATGGCAGGAACCTTAGAAGACAAGAACCTGGTCAATGGACTAGGAAAAATCTATATTTATGCTCATTGCAAAGAAAGTTAGCCTAACAGAACACGCAAATTTTCAAACAATATCATTAATATAGCATGTAAGTATAGTTTTGCTGAAGTCAATTAAAAAATGGTTGCTGCAAGACTTCTACAGGGTGTTGCTGGATTCATTGCTGACATTAGATGCATCTTGGATGAAAGTAGAGAATACCCAAAGGGTACTTACTTGTGTGCTATTGACCACATAAAGGCAAATTAGCTGTGTGAATCACAATAAACTATGGATACCATTGAAAAGAATGGGAAACCCAGGACATTTCATTGTGCATTCATATGGAAGCTATACTTGGATCAAGAGGCAGTCGTTGGAACAGAATAAGGGAAGAATGCATGTTTTAAAATAAAGAAAGATGTGCATCAGGGTTGTATCCTTTCACCACCATTTACCATATGTATTCAATCTGTATGCTAATCCAGTAATCCAAGACTCTGGACTACATGAAGAACGCAGTCAGCATCTGGATTGGAGGAAGGCTCTTAGCAACCTGCAAGATGCAGATGACACAACCCTGCTTTCTGAGACTGGAGAGGACTTAAGGTATCTGTTGAAGAAGATCAAGGACTGCAGTTTTTGGGATGGATTACAATTCCATGTGAAGAACACAAAAATCCTCACAACTGGACCAACGGACAGGATCATGCTGAAGGGAGAGAGAAGGTGTGGAGGATTTCCTTTTGCTTGTGGAAGCAGGAAGTGCTAGAGGAAACCAGCCTCTAACATCCACAGGGTCAGTAGGCAAAATTCTACCCTTGCAATGTATAAAGATTATAGTAAAGTCATAGAAGACAAGATAGAGGGGAGAGATAGTAAAATAAAGGAGGCAGACACATTTTATGGAAGTGTGCTCACCTCAGCCCCTCTTGACGGTCCATGTGTACCTGGGAGAAGAGAGCAAGTTTTTACGATCTTGGGATATTTATAAGTAGCCATAAGACATGCATAATCAGGGGTTACATACATCACAAGGTGGGTGGAGTCTACAGTAAGGTCCCTGAACTCACAGGTGAGGAAACCTAACACCTGCATGGGGGAAGGTATGAGGGGTGTTGGCTAACAGGGCAAGAAGAGATAACAAAAGGATGTCTGCTTAGATAGGAGATAAAATCAATCACAGGCATAGATGTTAGGGGAGAATCTGTGGGAATGATACTTAAAGCAGGATAATGTGCTTGCAGTTTATCTCTTGCTTATCAAAGTGGCGGCTTTCCTACCACTGAATACTAGCTTTCCAGACTCCCTTTAAGTTAGGGAATAGAGTACCCATCATATTTCCCTCAGTGTTAGCTTCCCACAAGCAATCAAGAAAACAAGTGATGTATTGCATTTGGAAGAACCTGGTCAATGCACTAGAGAACCAATCTGCTGGACAAGATTTCTTTAAAGTGTGAAGAGCAAGGAAATCACTTTGAGGACTAAATGTACCTGGCATAAATCATGGTATTTTTAATCACTTCATATGCATGTGAAAAGTGGAAAATAGGGCTGAGTCCCAGTGGCGCAGTGGTTGTGGGCGGGACTGCGGCCCACTGGGACGGAGGTTCAATTCCCGCTCACAGGAGCAAAGGCTGGGCCTCCTACTCCCACCACCAGGGCAGTGATGCCTTAAAAATAAAAAAATGTTTTTTTAAAAAGTGGAAAATAAACAAAGAAGACTACAGAAGAATTGATGTGCTTGATGTAAGGTGCTGGTGAAAATACCTTGCCTGCTAAAGAACAAACAAACAAACAAAATATCTTGGGAGAAGTTCAGCAAGAAAGTTTTTTGTAATCAAGCGTGGTGAGACTTTAACTCAGGCACTTTGGGCATGTTATAAGTAGGTACCAGTCCTTGGGGCAAAAACAAACATCATGTTGGTAAAATAGTAGACCAACAAGAAGAGGAAGACTCTCAAGGTGATGGGTTGACACAATAGCTGAAACAATGTGTTCCAACATGACAACAATTGTGAGGGTGACAGGGGACCCGGCAGTGTTTCCATCTGTTGTACACAGGGCCACTAAGGGTTAGAACTGACTTGATGGAACCCAACAACTAACAAGGGCTGATCTGCTATGGCCAGCCAATCAGTTGTGAGAGGTGTAGGGTGGGATACAACACTCTTACTCAGGTCCTATATCCTTCATCTGATATAAGAGGAACTGTCTTGGGTTGTGACCTTTTTAATCCTACTAGAAAATGGAAAGAGAAACTAACAGAGGAAGAAGCTGACTACTACCAAGAAAGAAGAGCCAGAAGAGGAGCTCATCCGTTGAATCTGGGATCCCTGTGCTGAGAACCTCCCAGACTCAGGGGAATACTTATGCCAAGCAAAACAGATGGAAATATTCAAGGAACGCTGGGCTCACAAATGTTGAAAGGAGACACGGCTCTTCCCTCAGAGCCAGAAGAGAGAGATAGCCCTGCCCCCTCCCCGTTTTGAATTTCTCTCCTAAAGTATTACATTTCCATTTTATTTAATTTGAATTTATTTTAAGAAAATGTATACCTGTAAAGCCATCCACTTGTAGTAGATCTTTTATAGCAGCACTAGATAACTCAGGCACTGTGCCAAGGTACATGGGGATGAGAAACGGGAGTACTTAGCTGGCAATCAAGTGTAAATGCATAGGGGCTGCTTGGTTCCCATCCTGAAAGCAAATCTCAGAAAGGAAGGAGGACTGATGCAGTCAATCATATATAATCACTACTTCATGCTTATGCATTGAGGTACCGCTTTTTAAGGAACCCTGGATCTTGGGATTAACTTCTGGGATTCCTCAGGTGTTGAGAAAGTCCATGCATGGGAGACAGCATGGCACATGTCAACAAGGACAATGGAAGCCTGGTGCTGGCACAACATTTTTCAGATCTTTCCTGATGCTTCCCTTAACTTGTATCTGATTATAATAAATAAATAACTAGGTGTCTAAGTAATAAGCTGTGAATTTTGTGACCAGCTGTAGAGGTTTAATGAACCAACCGTGGCAAAGAGACTTACTTTTGGAGTAGCTCATTCAAAGGAAGGCTATGCAGGTACTTTCAGAGTCTGAATTATGAAGACTCAGATCTAGGTGGCTAGCTAACAGAGAAAGATTGTCTGGGCAGTCAGTGAAGAAAGATAGAGCTTTTCTCTGGATTATGACCTAGCCTCAAGGGGCGAAAGTCAGGGGCTGCATGGAGGGGCTGGCAAGTCGGAAGGGAAGGGAGTGGTTTAAACTTCTGAGCCTATGAAGATGCCTGATGACTTGCCTTGAGTGATCGGGCATGACGTCTGACCTAGCTCTGGGTAATTCGAGTCAGACAGAAGAGTCACCAAAGAAGGGACTGGTGTCTAGGACTAAGTATCCATCCAGGAAGATGAAGTCTGAATGTGTTCCTGGTTGGAGGATGAACATCGATCCTAATCACACTGTCATCAAAGGTGGGGTTTACCTGCCCTCCCTGGCTTCTTCATTAGGGTCATAGAAATCATATGCCGCACTAAGGAGTTAGAACTAAGATATATGTATGTATGTATGTATGTATGTATGTATGTATATATATAGAGAGAGAGAGATCTTTTAGGCAGCAGGGTGTAGAAGAACCTTAATCCTGAAAATTACATCATCAGATCTAGTTCTCAAATAATGACTAAGGGAAACCCCAGGCACAAGTTTCCAGGTATGAAGTGATACCAATCTAAGCTGGGACAGGGGAATGAAGAATAAAGGGACTCCCTTCCCCACCCCCGAAAAAAAAAAGCATTTAGGAAAGTGGAAGGGTCCTGACTGGAAGAAATCTGTGTGCCCAATATACAGGAATTGTACCATAACTTTTATCATGTGTTGACTTTTTTAGGTGCCTAGAGGAGAATTCCTACGAGCATTTGGAAATGGAGCTCTAGAGTTGGAGGAGAAACAGGTCTGGAGATGAAGATGAGAATTGAGAGTAAGAGACGAAAGAGATCTCAAGAGTGCAAAGAGATTTCCTGGAGAGATAAACAAGAGAGAGGGACTAGCGAATTCTGGCTGCTAAGGGATGAACAGTAGAGAAATGGAAATAGGAGAAGCGATGTTGAAGAATGCAGAGGGATCAACAGAGAGAAGGGAATAGAATTCCGGCGATTAATGATTACTGTAATATGTAAAGAGAGAGAGGGGAGTGTAAAGAGAAGTGAACAGTGTTCTTACCCAAGAGTTCTTGAGCAGAGCAACAGAACTGAAATAAAACTGCAAGAGCTGATACATCCTACAAGTTGTGGGGACTACTTCCTCAAGTCTTTGATTGTGAAAAAAAAGGGGGAAAGAGAAGGCATTAACCATTTAATAAAAGAAGATACACTGTCATTGCCACTATTTTTTTTTCATTGACGCCTGGTAGCAGGGCCTTGCATATCTGTGTCACCGAAAGAGAAGGATCAGCCCATGATCGCATGAGAGGAGACAGAGATACAAGCATTTCTGAGCACCGGTTGAGGTCTGAGTCTTGAAAAGAGGCAGACATTTTTCTTCTGGGATAAGAAGGAAGAAGGTAAGAATTGGTTAACATCTGAAGAAGTTTGAAGATAACAAGGGAGCAGGTTCCGAGAGGGCATGCCCAACAATTTCTCCCAAAGAAGCAGCTGCCGGGGCAATCTAGAAGAGCGAATATGGTGAGAAAGAAGGTTGTCAATAAATACCACTATCATCATCTCTTTTTTTCCTTTAAAAACATTGCTTCACATTCTTTCTTTTTTTTTTTTTTTTTTTGCTTCACATTCTTTAGTAAGATTATTAGTCTTTTTTTTTTTTTAATTTTTGGGGGGGGCATCACTGCCTCTGGTGGTCATGGGCACTACCCAGTGCTGCTCCTGAGAGCCGCCGCTGGATTTGAACCGCCAAGCCCATGGGCCACCGTCCTTCACTCAACTACTTGCTCCACCAGGGCTTAGCCCAGATTATTAGTCTTATCTCAAGAGAAGTGGTTGAACATGATTGGTTCATCTCACTCTATAAACTTCTAAAAGACACTGACTAGACATAGCAGGGTCCAACACCCAGTTTGTACAGATTTGCCAGGGGCTCAAGAAATGGTTTTGATAAGACTTCCTTTAAGCAACATGAGGATAATTCCTGGGTTTAGAATTCTTTTGGGATACAGTATTCTGGAAACTTCTTGTCTTACATAACAAAATACCCACCAACATGCCGAGCCTCTCCCGAATATGGGAAAGATGTCACGTCTAACGGATAACGCACAGCTCTCTCCAGTCCTTGTAGGAAGTCCAGTCACTGATTATCAGGTCTGCCATGTGCTGCCTGATTGCTCTGGACAAAGGAGGCACCGACACAATCCACAAGAAAGGCCTCAAACTAGACAGACCATCCCTTAGAAAGAATTAAAACACCCATGGTGTACACGAGCCATCAGTCCAGGGACCTCTGCTCTGGTGCCACTGTGCTCCAGGGATTCCTGAGTTCACTGAGACAAGAAAGTCACCTGATGGGTACCGAAAATGATCTCATAACAGAGTGAAAGCTGGCTTCCAAAGGAGAATTAACACTGCAGGGAGAAAAGCAGTAACATCTTATTTTGGAATTCCGTGAACTTGGACTGAAAAGTCATATAAGCATCCCAATGAAGAAGATTTTTGGCTCTCTTAGTGTTTCAAAAAAGAAAAAGTATAGTATAGTTGCTATGATAACTTTCAAATGGACCAATTGTAATGGCATTATAATAAACGCAGCACCATCTGCCTTTGAGCACTTAACTGTGAAGGAGATGTGCTTGGTGACATGGGACTTGACTGCTAGGAGACACTGCCCTTTTAGCTATCAGGTGAGATAGGACTGGTTCTGATTCATACTGTCCCTATGAAAGAATCTTCTTAGAAGGGTTTTATATTGTGATTTAAATAGCACTCACTGGGCTGAGCCCTGGTGGCGTGGTGGTTGAGTGCGGGACTGCAGACCACTAGCTTGGCGGTTCAAATCCAGCAGCAGCTCTGCAGGAGCAAGGCTGGGCCACCTACTCCCACCAGACGGCAATGATGCCCGCAAAAAAATAAATAAATAGCATTCACTACCTACCTACTGCCTACAGCAACCAGTTAGGATAGAATTGAAATTGTAGACCAGTGATTCTCAACCTTCCTCATGCTGCGACCCTTTAATATGGTTTCTCATGTTGTGGTGACTCCCCCTCCCCAATCATGAAATTATTTTTCTTGCTACTTTGTAACTGTAATTTTGCTACTGTTAGGATTCCTGTGAAAGCATCATTTGATGCCTCCCCCCCCCAAAGGGGTCGCAACCCACAGGTTGAGAGTCGTTGCAAGACCTTTCCAAGAACAGGCAGGCTTATCTTTCTCCCTTGGACCAGCTGCTAGCATGAACCACTGGCATTCCCTGACGTACGACCCCCCAGAGCCAGCAGGACTCCTCTAGGCAACCACTGTGCAAGAAACTGGCTTTACAATAATCAGAATAACTGGTGTGTCCATAAAGTTATCCGGGAAATCATAAATGCAGATTTAAATGGCGATCTCACTTACAGTTACATGTTTAATAAAGTAGTGGTTTCAGAACTACTCTAAGGGCTGACCCCAAAACATCTCCATAATGGGCTATATTGGGTGACACAGTAGCCAACTGGCAACAGACTGTGCTCATCGACATCTGCAACGAAAAGTGATCAAAGCCACAATAAAGATTGAATTCCAAGCAAATACAGAGCAGACTTCTAGCAGAAATGTAACCGAAATAGTGAAAATGAAAAGTAGCAATCTAAACTGACCCAAGTTTGAATTTTCAAGGTGAAAATGTGTGGGCACATCTTATAACACCTTGTAAATAATCTCACTCCATAGGAGGGATATACATACATATATACATACACACACATATATAGTGTTGTTCAGAGATTAACAATACCAGTTAATTCAAATTCAAGAATAGCTTTAAAAAGACTATGAAGATATGCACAAGATTAAAAGGTACACTATCTGGAGAGAAAAATTAGGAATAGTACAGTTTTTTTCTTACTTTTTTACAAAACTTATTTACAAAAATTACTTCTTGATTGAAATGAATTTTACAAATTACAAAATCATTTTGACTATTTTCACATTAAGTCTTTACATAGTCAAATGGTAATTACTGAAAGTGAAATGAAGCTAAACTTTGAGGAACTATGTACGAGAATCTTATAAGTAATTAACCAAGTAATTTTTTTCTGATCTATTCATCATTTAATTCATATTCACAAACTTGAGAACACAGTGCCTGCACAAACATTAATTGAATAAATTGAGAAGGGTAATCTTTTGCAAGCAATTGCACTGGACTTATTTTTTTTAATTAAAAATCATTTTTTATATAAAAATCATTTAATTAGGGGCTGGCACATCATTTTTCCAATGCATAAATAAACATACTGTTTATACTGTTCGTCCATCCACTGCCATCATCATTCTCCAAACATCCGCCTTTTCCCTTGAGCCCTTGGTATCGGCTTTTCCAACGCCTCCCCTCTTCCCCTGCTCTCCCTCCCCCATCAACCCTCAATACTTTATAAATTATTATTGTCCTGTCGTATCTTACACTGCCCGACACCTCCCTCAGCCCACTCCCCTGATGCACGTCCTCCATACAGGAGGTCATATGTAGATCCTTGCCGTTGGTTCCGTCTCAGTTTTTTCTTTTATATAGGGAAGCTTACCTTGGGAAATAGTAGCTTTGTAGATCTACCAACTATGTAAAAAGCCTATGCTATCCTCCTTCCAAATTGACATTTTTTAAAGCTGAATTATGAAGAATATTCCAAAAGCAATGTCAGAAAGGAATCAAGGTGGAATGTAAAATAATATGATAATTTTTCTAACCATAGACAGTATCAATAATAATGAGTAACCGAATCAAGAAAACAGATAAATAATGCTTTGAATTTGCCTAGAAAACCTTTAGTCATCCGATTACATATTAAATGAATGTCTTCAATTCAATTATGGACTTCTTGGGAATTTTCTTCCACTAATTTGTAAGCACAGACTTTAAACCTTTGGACTACTGTTTTTCCTGATTTGAAATGTACACGTTTCCTCTTCTGCCACCTTAAAGCCCCCCCAGATGTTGTTTACTGAACTCAGACCCAATTCTACCTTTCTAGAAAGAGACCTCGTTTATGATTTTCCTCCATACCCTCATCGCTCACCGTCATCTCTAACAACGTCCAAATTCAAAAGTGCTAGAGGTCCAACAGATAACTTCAACTGTCCAGTCTGCAATCTTACTAACTGCAGTCTTCCTCCATGCACCAATAAGATCACTCGAGGGACTTGGAATGTCCATTCTTCATCTGCAAACCTGTGTCTGCCATTCATCTTTCACTTACCACTTACCTCTTATCCTGATCTCTGCTCACCAAGTTCAAGCAACACGACACCCCTCGTATTCATTAAACCGCTTCTGCCCCTTTTATTTTCCATCATGTTCCTTTGATCCACTGTCAGGGGCAAATCTGCATAATATTTACTCTCCAGTTTTTCTCTTTCTGCTCAGGAGTCTTGCAAGACAGAACCTGGAATGGCCCTGGCCCTCATGACACTCTCATGTTAGCTTCTGCTGTGTCAGGAATGTCAACAACAATCCTGTGATTCACTGTTGGACCACTCCCTAACAGTTCACTACACACAATTCTTGCCCTGGGATCTCAGTCTCCTGTCCAGTATCACTCTGGAACATTGACTATAACTGGTTCATCTCCCCTCTACTTCTCGATATGCATACATCTCTTCAATTAACTACCCTCAGTTTCCACTTATAGCAAAGGTTCTGTGATAATTATTCATATAGCCTCATATCACCTCCAAGCCTATATTTCTCACTTCAGATTTTTCAGGGGTAACAACTTCTTAGAGCAGGTTTGTCTTAGTTATCTGGTGCTGCTGTCCTAGAAATACCACAAGGGGGTGGCTTAAACAAACAGAACTTTATTCTCTTAGCACTTTAAGAGGCTAAAAGCCTGAATGCAGAATGACAGTTCTAGAAGAAGGCTTTCTCCTTTCAGCATCTATGGGCCTGGCGTTCCTTTGAGTCTTCCTACAGCAATCTTCCCCTGCCTCTGGGAGGTTCTCAGCACAGGGATCCTGGCCACAAAGGAATCATCACTCTGCTCCTCGCTTTTCTTTCCGGGTAGTTGTCAGAGTCTTGCTCTCTGTTCACTACTCTCTCCTTTCATCTCATGTAAAATAAAAGATAGTGCCAGCCCCATCTCCCACGTAGTGACTTAAGTAAAGGTGAGCCTTTCCACCCTAACCCTGCCTCATTAGCATAATAGACATAACCTTAATCCTTTTAACACTTTCTGCCTCACTAACTACAGGTAGAGGATAAAATTTACAATACATTACAAAATGGAGGATAATCATACCACACTGAGAATCATGGCCCAACCAAGTTGACATTTATTTCCGGGGTGGGGAGTGCAGCAGGAGCAGGGCAGAGTGCAATTAAAATATGATAATGTCTCAGTGTATAGCCCAAAGCTGAAAAAAAGTAGACGTTCATGGTATGTTTATTGAATTGATTACTATATAAATAAATAAATTTGCACATGGATTTCCTAGCTTCAATTAATCTCTAGATTAAAATGACTGATGGAGGAAGAAAAAGGTAATCTAAGACAAAACTGTCAAAGGCTATTTTCTTTGGGAAAGGGAAGAAGTTGACTTTCCTTTCACAGCAGCTGCTGTCAACAGCTAGCCTGTGCGTTTGGATCAGTTTTTTCAATGAAGGTTTTTGGATGGTATTTGGAACATGCAATCAGACCCATATACCATTACTTTAAATGAAATAAAAACAATGTGATTACCTACACAGTCGTTTAAAGGGTGATAGCTCAATGCACATTGCTTACATATACAGGCTATATAAAATAGCATACTTATAAAATCAGAAGAAGTACAGCATCACCACTAGTGCCACCCACTTCTCATTCCATCCTGAATATTAACATTTTTTTGATATATTCAAATTCTAACAGCACGGTGACAATGGTAAAAAATGAACAGCCATCCCATCATTTTATATGCTTTCCCACATGCTGTTTCTATTATGTACACTATTTTAAATTTCTTATGCCCTTGTTTAAAATATGTGTTTATAAATTGTAAGTTCTGTTATTCTGATCTATGATTCTCCCCCCTTCTCTAATGTGGAGAAATTCCAGGAAACCCAGGAATAATATCTAACAAGATCTGAACAGAGGAAGGAGAGGAATGGCAAATAAACATTTTCCAGGGTCGGGTTAAGAAGATATTCGATCTTTCAATGTGTGCAACAAATGGGTTTAATAATGCACATTTCAGTATAAAACAATTCACAACAGAAATATTTACTACTCAGCCCATTTATCCTGGGAATTACACAACATGGACCATTTTCCATAACTCTTTTCTTATAATGATTTCCTCCTGTTCACTCAACAAAGATGTACAAGCCCTTTTGGTCTAAGAATGCAATATGTTGAGATACAAATACATTAAAGAGAAATTAAAATAGAATCATTTTCACCACTTTGAAGCAATGTTATGCTGTCTTCCTCAAGGTAATTTAGCCTCCTTAAAACTTTTCAACTGGAGTAAGTAATTGCTTCTCATTCAAAACCTCTACAACTAGACAACTTTTAAAAAGCAGTTTATTTTAAAGGCATGGTGAATTACTGGTAGACCAAAACAAAAGATAAAGATACATATTTTAATAAAGTGGCGGGGGAGGGAAAAAAAGTGGCTTGTTTCATTTCTTTGTACAATTTAAATATCCTAAAGTATCTTCTGCGTCATGAAATTTAAAATAAACACTGTTTAATGAAAGCCTTTGGGTGGTACAAATGGTTAAGCACTCATTCCTTGACTGAAAAATTGGTGGCTCAAACTCATGCAGAGACACTCCGGAAGATGGGAATCGTGATCTGCTTCCACAAGCCACAGAGGTGAAAACCCTCTGGAGAAGTCCTACTGGACACACACGGAATTTCCAAGTCATGGGACCAATTCAACCGCAACTGCAATGAATTGACTTGTATTGACCAAGAGGAAATGTAAAACCTAATCCCTATAAATGCCAGACTCACTGCCTTGAATTGATTAAGACTCCTCAGGACCGTAGGGTAGTTGTAATCCCACTTGGGGATGAGGGTTGTGTTATGTTAATAAGCTCTTATGAGTGTGGGGTGTGTCTTAAGTCAATCTTCCTGGAGATACAAGAGAGCAGATGCAGTGAGCAAGCACAGTTAGGAAAGAGAGATGCCGTGTCACCTGAGCTCTCCAAGGAAGTAGAACAACGACAAGAGCTTTCCCTCAGATTCCACAGAGAAATCTCCCCACAGAGCAGCGCCCTGAATTCTAGCCTCCTAAAAATATGCTTCTGCTTGTTCAAGTCAACTAGTAGTTGCATTTCTCTTATAACAACACCAGATAACTATCATTATCTAATATCATTAATAACAGCACGCTTATATAATGTGTACTTAATTAGCAGATATCATTAATAACAACACGCTTATATAATGTGTACTTAATTAGCAGATATCATTAATAACACGCTTATATAATGTGTACTTAATTAGCAGATATCATTAATAACAACATGCTTATATAATATGTACTTAATTAGCAGCCTCACACATCAATCCATGTAGACCATAACTTTATGTCTATCTGGTCCCCTAAAGATTTATAGCCTCAAACCCCTATATAAGGTCATTTTGAGTCTAAATCAACATGATGGGAGTGGTTTGGGCTATATATGTGTGTATATATATATGTACTGTATATAATAGTAACTTTTATTTAATATGACTGCAATTATTAAAACCTCCCAAACATTCTGAATCAATGGAAGTTTATCTTATCCTTGATTCATTTATTCACTTATTGAACAAACAGATATTAAAGGTGTATGATCATCAAGATACAATTGTAGGAGTTAACTTCCCAGGAGTTTTATAAATGGTAGAGGTAATGAAGGCATATTTCCATATCAATGGATTTAAAATAATAATTACTACCAAAATAGGTTATAAAATCTATAGGACTATAGAGGTAATTTACTAATCTGACAATTCGGTGGTTTCAATTTTATGTTTCACAAGCTGCCTATATGGCAATCACATCAAGCATTGCTCTTACTCATGCTATTATAAATACTATATTGTTTACTAACTTTATATAATTTTTAGGAATCAAGAATTAATGCAATGCTTATTTCCCGAGTACATGTTCTGAGTAAGGTGTTAAAATGGGCATTGACTATATAGATTAAAAATAAATGTGCATAGAAAACAATGAGTACCACGAGGACATGGAGAGATGAGAACATGCATCAACTGCTGGTGGGTTTGCAAATCATATAATCATTATGGAAAACAGTATGGTGCTTTTTAAAAAGCTAGAAATAAAACTGCCTTATGATTCAGCAATACCACGTCTAAGTATATACACTCAGGATAGATGAAGAGATAAAAACAGACATAGGTATGCTGTGATTATTGAAACAATATTCATAACCGCAAAAAGATGGAAATAACTGATGAGTGGATAAACAAAATGTATGTACACATAATGGAATATTATACAGCCATAAAGAAAGATTATGTCTAAAAACATAATGTATATGAAACCAGAGGACATTATTCTCAGTGAAATATTAACTTCTTATCAGTGATAGATATTTTGTACATTAAAATTAAGATCCTCAAGTTGTATGCATTCTGTACTGTACAAAACTGTACTAAGTCCACTTCTTATGATTGGCCCTGAAGTGCTGGGGGATGCTGAGACTTTCCCTGTTGACTTGTCTGGGCAGAGTAGGCTGCTTGCTGTCTCTGGTACGTAGCTCAGACTACTATAATCTGGCTGGGGCTCCAGTAGGAATAAGAACTACTTGACCTTGCTTCTTGTAATATTCCTCCATAGTCTTTAAATAATCCTGTGTATGCTCTTGTCGACCCAGTTTACTTCCTTTTTCATTTTATTGGGGTTCATACAGTTCTTGTCACAGTCCATCCATCCATCCATCCATCCATTGTGCCAAGCACCTTTGTATACATGTGGCCATTATCATTTTCAAAAATTCTTCTTTCTGCTTGACTCCTTGGTATCAGCTCCTCATTTTCCCCCTTCCTCCCAGGCCCCACTCCCTCAAAAACCTCTGATAATTTATAATTTTTTTTGTGGGCATCACTGCCTCTGGTGGTCATGGGCGCTACCCAGTGCCGCTCCTGAGAGCCGCCACTGGATTTGAACCACCAAGCCCGCAGGCTGCAGTTCCCCACTCAACCACTTACGCCACCGAGGCTCAGCCCAATTTATAATTTTTTAATGTCTTAAACTGACCACTGTCTCCCTTCACCCCCTTTCCTATTGTCCGTCCCTCTGCAAGAGGGTTATATGTTGATCATTGTGATTGTTTCCCTGGTAACTCTACTCTCATCATTGGTCCTGAGGGGGTTTATCTGTCCTGGATTCCCTGTATTTCCAGCTCTTATCTGTACCAGTATACATTCTCTAGTCTAGCTGGGTTTTTAAGGTAGAATTGGGATCGTGATAGTGGTGGGGAGGAAGTATTAAAGAACTAAAGGAAAGTTGTATGTTCCGCCCCTGCCATACTGAACCCTGACTGGCTTGTCTCATCCTTGTGACCATTCCCTAAGGAGAAGTCCAATTGTCTACAGATGGGATTTGGGTCTCCACTACACACACACACACACACACACACACACACACACACACACACTCCTCCTGCACATTGATATGACTTGTTATTTGGGGTCTTTGAAACAATCACAATGATCAACAGATCATCCTAAACAAAAGTAGTGAAAGATAGGGGTGAGCTCAAGGCTTCAGTCACAGTTCAAGTGCTGCCTACAACACCTGAAAGCTGTCACTTGTGTCCCATCAGAGCCCAATTTCATGCAGTGACAGAGCTGATTAGTGCCCCCCCAACAAGTCCAGTCGTATCGTAAGAGCAGCTGAATTGCAGTGCCAACCCCAAATCGAAAGGGTGTCTGATGTAAAAGTGAGAGCATTTGTTGAGAAATGTGATCCTTAACCTTGGAATTGTGACACATGGACAGCTCATCAGAAAGCTAGAGACAGTGAGCCCCTACATTCCACTGACTCACTCTTGCCAACAGACCTAGCCTTCTTACTCCATTCAGAAATGATGAGTCCATTTTTGTCTGTTAAGTCACCCTCATGGTAAAACAATTACCCCTTCCACCCTCATCTGGCGAGATTAACCCAGATGTGCCCAAAGAGTCTTTGCCTGTGCTATCTCTCACAAGGCAACTCTCAGGGAAGATGCCTCACAAGCAATTCAAGATCCACCCCCACAACCCATTTTTGCTTTTAGAGGTATCACTAGACTTACGTCCCGGTGAGCTCCAAAATGTGAAGGTGAGGCGTGATCCAAGTGGAGGTATACTAAACTATAATAACCACTTCCTTTCCCCAATATCTAGAAAATGAGAGTATGTTGTGAATGACATACAGTAATGGCGCAAGGAACATAAAGTTGGATCCGTTGGAGTTGACTGGTATCAGACCACAAGATTCTTCATGCACTCTTTCAGCTTGGGAGGACAGGCGGGGGGATCAAATAGTTTGCTTTACTAAGGAACAGATTAAGCAGTGGCCTACATAAAATCAGTTAAAATGGCACACTTCCCTTAATATACTACTGAAGAAGGTTTAGGAAAACTGATATATTAGAGTGACCTCGTGTTAGATCCCAAAACCCATACATAGAATGCTCAGATGACAAAGACAAACCTTTTCCATAACAATGATGAACAAATTTGTGAAGGGAGCTTCAGTCTCCTTAGACACCACTGTAATTGTTAATTGATGCACATCAATTTTGACAGGGGACATAGCCATAAGTGAATTAAACTACCTGTGGCAGTTACATAGTCTGTTATCAATTTGAGTATTAAGAGTGAAGGGGTGTGGTTTAGCCTGTCACTCAGGTCACAGCTTGGTGACCTCATTTGGAGCCCCCAAGGAGATAAATAGCTTGCTGGAGGCAGGACACAGGTTCACTCCCTGCAAGATATTTCTGTTGACAAGACACATGGAGCTATGTTAGAGTCCTAGGACTGAAGCAGCTATGTGGAGACCCCTGTCAATGCTGAGATTCTTCTACCACCACTAGATGGATTCACAAGATCTTCCACCCAGTGGCCTGTGATTTTCCTGTATTCAGCATCATTGCATGTGTTTTGTGAGTCTGAAGAAGACTTTAAAGGTTGGTATTGGACTTATGGGCTAATATCAGACTTATGGACTTGATCTGGCCTGGGATGTTTTTTCAATATTCAACTCCTCTTGTATATAAAGCTTTTTCTCATACATATAGGAGTGTCTATGAATTTGCTTCTTTAGCTAACCCAGACTAACACACCACCTAAGTACACTAGAGATGATGAGACCCCATAGTAGGAGACCAAGTGAAAGCACCTCATTGACAAACACAAGGTGAGCAGATGAGTAAAAGCATTCACTAATCAGACTTGTACAGATTCAGGGTGATGGTTCCTTAGGCACAGTGTCCCTAGAAATTAAAGAGATGGGAAATCTACTAAATTTACTTGATCTGTACCAGCAGATAGCCTCTACATTAAATGAACAGCAATTTAACTTGAATTGCCAGAATCAAAAGGCAATGTCTCTCAATTCCGAAACTTGAGCCAGTTTACAGACACCCAATATCCTGAATGAAAAAGAGACTTCCTCATAAGTAAGAATCCCGCTACATTGTCAGAATGTTGTACTGTCAATATGCCTCCCACTCTGCCCCAAACAGGTCTATAACCTTAACAAGAGCTATTGTTCATCGAGGAAAAGGAAATAGACTTGAGCATTGGCTCTGAGTTGACACTAATTCTAGGAGATGCGAAATGTCACTATGGTCTACATGTTAAGAGTCTGGGGTGTATGGAAGTTAAGTTATGTGTATGGAGTCTTAGCTCAATCTTAGTGGATTCTCAAACCTTCTGTAGTGATTTCCCCAGTTCCACAATGCATAATTAGAATAGATAAACTCAGTAACTGTAGAAGTCTCACATTGGATCATGGATATGTGAAGCAAACGTTATAATGATAGGAAAAGTCAAGTGGAATTCATTCAAACTGCCCCTATTTAGGAAAAGAGCAAGCTAAAAGCAATACTGTATCCCTGAAGGATCGAAAAGATCAGTGCTACCATTAGGGACCTCAAGGGTGATGAGGTGATGGTTTTCACCCACATTGCCATTCAAATAGCCTCTTTAACCCATGCAAAATCTGGGTAGTTCTTGGTGAATGACAGTGGGCTATTGTAGATTGAACCAGGTAGTGATTCCACTTGGAGTTGCTACTCCAGATACGGTTTCATTTGCTAGAGCAAATGAACACACATCTTGCTATGCATCTGGAGCCCCAGTGGCATAGGGGTTTATGCTTTGGGCCACTAATTGCAAGGCCAGCAGTTCAAACCCCCAGCCACTTCATGGAAGAAGGACAGAGGTTTGTATCCTTTAAAGAGTTCGGGTCTTGCAAACTCATGGGGGCATTTCTACCCTGTCTTAAAGAGTCTCGAGACTGTATTCACTCAATGGCAGTAAGTTTGGTTTGGGTTGATGTGCATTTAATGTTGTGCCCTTTTGTCCCATACCTTTTCAAAGGACCATCAGAACCAGTTTGCCTTCAGCTGGCAAGACAAGCAGAACCCTCTATTGTCTCTTCCTTAGGGGCATAGCAATTCTTCTGCTTTGTGTCAGAATTTGGTCCACAGGGACTTTGCCCATCATTTCATTTCACAAGATGTCTCAATAGTGTATGGCATTGATGATATTTTGCTGATTGGACCTGATAAGGAAGAAATGCTAATCATTTGACTTATTGACCTGGCTAATGCCTTGTGCTCCATGTCTTTTCAAAGGACTATCGGATTTGACATGCTCCTAAGGCAGTGGTGTGCCAACCCTATTGTCATGAAGTGGGATGCTATTCTTAGCAACCAGATAGAACACAATAGAACTTCCCCCATAGGGTTTCTGTTTGTGGTCCTCACAGAGACATTTGCACGCTAGAGAGTGGGAAATTATCCTGACAAAAATTCAGGCACTTGCTACGTCACTGAATTTTAAGGGGCTCATATTGAGATATTCCTTCTAAAGTGAAGGAGAAGGTACTGAATTTGGCCCTTCCTACAACAAAAAGGAGGCACAACATGGTGGGATTCTTTGGGTCTGGGAGATAAGATATTCCTGGTTTGACTGAGGCAGAGAAAAAGTCATGTCTGCTTTACAGATGATTCTTCATGATACCCAGGAACTACTCAGAGGTGGGTAGCAGCAGCCTGGCTCCTCTTTCTACTCAGGGGCAGTGGTGACAGAAAATCCTCTCGGAGGGAAATTTGGAACAGTGTTCCTGGTTGTTAACTTTTCTTGGAAGGAGAAAGAGCCACATGTGCAAATGTAGACAAAAGCATGAGCTATGGTCAACTGCTGGACTTAGTGGTCAGAAACTTGGAAGAAGCATAACTAGAAACTACTGAAATGGAGGTCCGAAGAAGAGATCTATGGATCGACCTATCTAAAAGGGTCCCAAAGTGAAGATATTGTGTCTCATGTGAATGCTCACCAAAGGGTGACCTCAGCAGAAGAGGCTTGTAACAATCAAGTAGACATCGTGATGAGTTCTGCAGAAACCAATCATCCTGTTTCTCCACTCACTCCTACCATTGAGCGAAGGGTTCATGAACCAAGCAACCATGGTAGCAGGAATGGCGGTTTGGCATGGCTTCGGTAACATGGACTTCCATTCACCAAGGATGATTGCTTTGGCCACTATTGAGTGCCTAATTGGTCTGTGCCCGACACTGAGTGCCCAGGATGGCAGCAAGCCCTAAGGTAATTAACTAGCAAACTGATAACAGAGTTCATTACATTAGACACTTTTTATCATGGAAAGGCAGTGTTTTTGTTCCTTCTGGGATAAAACACCATGCACACAATCCTGCTTCCAGATTGCCGTCCATGGACTTACAAAATGACTACTGTATGACCAAGGTATCTCACCCCAGGTATCATCTTAGGTCAGGGAACTCACTTCCTAGTAAATGAGTCAATATTTATGGGGTCAATATTTATGAAATTCACTGGTACTATCCTGTTCCCACAATCCTTATATTTCTGGCATGATAAAATCATGAAATGGTCTTCCAGTGACGTGACACAGTATGACACCTGCTGGGTGGCAATACCTGCAGCGGTTAGGCAATGTTCTATAGATTATTGTATGCACTAGACCAGCATATGTTATATTGTGCTATTTCTTCTAAATTCAGGGTTCTTGGGTGCAGGAATCAAGGGGTGGAGATAAGAGTGACACCACTCATTATTACCCCTAGTGATCCACTTGCAAAATATTTACCACCTTATTCCATGACTTTATGCTCTCTTGGATTAGACTTCACTCCAAAGAGAGCAATGCTTCCAGCTGATGCCACAACACTAATTTATTGACGTGGAAGTTAAGAATCTCACCCAGTCACCTTGGGCTACTCCTTCCCATACTCCCTAGGTGTGACTGATGCTGATTTCTAAGCAGAAATCAGCTGTGATATAAATAAAAAAGAGGATGTCTGGAATGAAGGAGACACTTTAGGATGTTTCTTAGTACTGGCATTCCATATGATTAAAGTCAGTGGAAAACTATAGCAACCCACTCCTATATTAACTACGAAAGACACAAAAACTGTCAGGAATTCTTTCATCAAAACAACAGGCAAAAGACCTTTATAGACAAAAGATATGCATTTGCTTTACATTGATCCTTATTTAAAACTATCATACAGTTATTGTCAATGCTATCCAGTTGGCAGCAGCTCATATTGACCCCAGATACAACACGATAAAACATTGCCCAGTGCTGCACCTTTCTCACAATCCTTCTGAGCCTATTGTGGTCACCACTGTCAACCCATCTCATGGAGAACATTCTACTTTTGTCAAACTTCTGCTTTCCCAAGGACAGTGTCTTTCTCTGGGGACTGGCCTTTCCTGATAACATGTCTAAGACACAGGACCCTAAATCTCACTGTTCCTTGGTTCAATGGAATATTCCAGTTGTATTTTTTCCAAGACAAATTTGTCCGTGCTTTGGGAAGTTTATGGTGTATTCAATAGTCTTTGTCGACACCATAATTTAAATGCATCCATTATTCACTGCCCAGCTTTTGCTTACATATGAAGCAATTGAAATTGCCCTGGCTTGCATTAAGTACATTTTATTCCTCAAGGTGGTATGTTTGCTTTTAAATATTTAAAAGAGACCTTTTGCATCAGATTTGCCATCTGCAATAGGTCCTCAGAGTACTTGATTGCTGTTTTCATGGGCTTCATTTGTGGATTCAAGTAAAATGAAATCCTCAACAACTTCACTATTTTGTTTTTGTGTGCTATTGCTCACTGGTCCAGTTATGGGAATTTTTGTTTTCTTTATATTGAATTTTAATCCATACTGAAGGACTTGATTGTGTGAGCACAATTAAAGTACTGCATCATTTCCACTCTTCTAAATGTTATTCAAGATTTGTTATGAATTATGACAATGCTTTTGCATAAAAGATACAACATACAATATATATAAAATATAAAATGCAAACTTCTGGTATTCTCTGCTTTTAGTCAAGATCTATTTGAAATCAGCAATTGTATTTCTTGGTTCAAGAAATCTTCTGTATCCAGCTGGAATGATGGGCACTTTTCTCTCAATGTACGGTTGCAACCACTTAAAAAACTATCTTCAGGATAATTTTACTTTTGTGAGATATTGATATTGTTCAGGAAATCTGTTGGATCATCTTCCTTTGGAATGCACACAAACATAGCTTCCAGTTGGTTGACCAGGTAGTGGTTGCCCAAATTTCTTATCATAGGCAGGTGAATATTTCTAGTATTACATCCACATGATGAAACATCTCCGTTGAGATTCTTTCAATTCCTGGAACCTTGTTTTCCCTGCCTTCAGTGCAGCTTAGATTCCTTCCTTCAATCCCAATGTATCTTGATCATGTGCTACCTCCTGAAAGGGTTAAAAGCCAACCAATTCTTTTTGTTACAGTGATTCTGTGTGCTTCCTCCACCTTTTTTTTTTTTTAATGTTTCCTGCCTACTTCATTCAATATTTCATCCACAGAACATTGACTATTGCAACTGGAAATATGAACTCTGTCTCCCCCCAATCCCCTATTTTTTCCCTCAGCTTGGAAAGTTCTGAGTATGTTCTTTACTCTCATTTTTCTAATTCCAAGATTTCACACATTTCATTATCATACTTTGTCTTCTCAAGCTGCCCTATGAAGTCTCTGTTCAACTCTCTTGCTTCATCACATATGGCATTTGCTTTAGCAGCTCCATGTTCAAAAGCAAGCACCGGAATCTCTTCTGACATCCACTTTGGGATTTTCTTTCTTTCCTATCTTTTAAATAAACTTTTGGCTTCTTCAAGTATGCTGTTATTAATATTACCCCATAATTCATTTGGTCTTAAGTCATTAATGCTCAATACACCAAACTTATTTTTAAGATGGTCCCTGAATTCAGGTGTGTTGTGTTCTCATTCATATTTTGGCTCTTAAGGACTTGTAGTAATTTTCTTTAAACATTTTGTATTCGATGAAAACAATACCTCATTTTCATATTTCTGGAAATTACAAAAAATTAATTCAAATAGTCAAAGCAAACCAGAGTGTATTTAGAATTATATGTACACTGTCATACTTACTATAATTTACACAAATAACTTGCACCTTCTGCACTAGGTTTCGAGCACTTGAAAGGTATTTTTGTTAAAGTACTATGCTAATTTTTTTTTTAACAGCAACATGAAAAAAAATGACATAGGAGAGATTACAGAAGTATCTCCTGGGAGGAGGGAAGGGTCGGAAACAAAAGTAGAAAGCACATGTTGTGTCAGAATATTATTTGAATTTTTTTTGACAATTTGATGGTTTAAATATATATTTTAAAAATTATGTAATCAGCACCACAATCAACATTAGAACACTTTCTTCATTCTTAGCTTCTCACTTCCCCTCAAGCTCCCCTGCCATTACCCTAAGAAACTATTAATTTAGTTACTGTCTCTATAGATTTACTTATCCTAGAAATAAAATATGATTTAAATTTCAGATTAATTACTAATTTATTAGGCAAGATTAGCAATTATAGTCTAAGGTTTTAAATTTTACTTTATTCCAGTGAAATCAAGACTTTAAAGGTAATTGATATAAAAATGCTTAATGTGGAAATTACATCCCTTATGTGACACTAATAAAATTTTCAATGTAAATTGCAATATTATATTTGAGAAACATCTATGAACTATTCTCTTTATAAACTTGTAAAATAATTTGCTATTTAAGACTATCTGGAATGTAGGGTGAAAATTCTGCTCTAAGTGGTTATTCTTGAATGTTCATTGTGTTCATTCATAAAAGATTCTTAGACAAGGGAGTTGGAATTTGGCTCACAGTTCATAAACCTTGAAAATTTTGTTATAATAACTTGCTACCCACAGAGGAAGCCATCCATAAACAAAAACAATCTACTGCTCACTAATTTTATACAACTCATTTTAAAATCTCTTTGGATCTAAAGCTTTAACCAAATGGAATTTAATGTGAACAATGACTACAAAGAGTGAGTGAACTATGGCAAATTAATATAAAATATAAACAACATCAGAAAAAGCAAGTGATGCAAAAAGCATTCACATGATATTGTATCCGTTTTCAATGTTTTTTTATGTTGCCCATGTGTTCTAGTAACCTAAATCAAGAAATTTCCAATCTAGTTAGAGATTTTGACAATTTCAGTAAAAATGCAACACAGTATAGAAAATACACTTTTTTCTTAATTCTAGAAATATTTAAATTTTACTATTATTTTTCAAAAGACACTATTTGCTCAAATAAATTCTTGCAATCATGTGCTGGTTCCTAAGACTATGGGAATGATTTCTGAAATATATAAACGTTTATACTATCATGTATATCTTGTTTAAAAAGCATCGGAAAGTGTGAGCAATTATCAAAATTGATTCTATTTGTTGTGCCTGTGATTTAAATTCTAATTAGTGGTTGATCATGATCCCGAAGTTTATATGAATACAAAAATCTAAGAGTTTTACTTTGTTTATACAATGAGGTTACAGACATGTTTAAAATATAAATTTTCTTCAGAAACTAGGTTTTATTTTAGAAGATAAGTTCCCAAACCCAAATTGGGTTTTATTATTTATCTATAGCTCAAAGAAAAACAATCATTGACTTTTATTAGTTAAAAAAATTATATTGCATTGCAAAATGTTTGCTAATGAAAATACATCAGTTTTATTTCCCTAGCCTGTTACTTTATATTGTGGTATAGAGTTAAGTTTATGAAAGCAAAAATTTTACCATCTGTGAAATTACCAGCATAATTTAATTCAAAAGTTTAAAAAATATTTAGAGGTAGCATTTCTAATTCAAATAGAATATTTTGGGATTTAATTTTTTTCACACAGTAATGAAATACTCCCTTTTTTAATGTCTTGCTTTAGGATATGTTTAAAAGTGTCAAGTATTCTACAGATTCAGTATTTTGCAGAACACAGAATTCTTTCCAAAAAGACAGCTATTTTGAAGTTTTCCTTTACTCCACTGTAAAAGTCTTGCAGACCCTCTCCCTCCCCATCTCTTTTTTCACCTGAAATACTTGGATTCAGGTTTTCTCAGGTAAAGTACACATTCTTCGATTCTTATAAGGTTTCAAATTTCAGAATTCGAATTATGCATTTTAACTGAGAACCCACTGCATCAAGTTCTCTGTGGGTGTGGGTGTGGGTGTATGCACCTATTATCTTGAAATTGTGGGGGGGGGGGAAGTTTGCACAAGTTTTAGTCTTTTTTAGCTCCACCAGAAATAACTTAGTGAACCCTAACCACTTAATCATTGTACAAGCCAGCCCTTTCAAGTACATTGTTAACCACAAGAGTGCCTGACAATTCCCAAACCCTATCCTCAATCCTCAAGGAAAAGATAGGGCTTGGGGAGGCCGAAAGGAAGCGAAGGGAATCAAAACACGCAGCTGAAGCTCAAAGTGAAAAGTGCTCAGACAGATGCCTATTTTCTTTTACGCAAGGCATCCTGCCAAACCTTTTTCTTTCCTTTTAATGGAAAAAGAGTTGTTTTTCGCTCTAATTTTTCAGTTTCTTGCACAGTGCTGGCATTTACCATCTTCACAATTCCTGTTGTTTGTTGTGTGTTTTCCCCCAGCGGTCCGCGGTGGTCCCCCCGCGTCGCCCTGTCACAGCCCTGAAGCTGGGCGGTTTGGGGTCTGGAATGTCCCGCGACCGCCGGCGACACATCCCACTCTCCTTCTCACGCCTCTCCTTAGGTCGCCGAGAGCCCCCACGACAGTTTCAGGGAAAGCGGAAATTTTTACTTAAACCCGCCGCTTCTCCCCGCCTCCCCCCCTCCCGCGCGGGGCTGCGGGCCCGGGAGCGGGGAGCCGAGCCTCGGAGCACAGCCCCCTCCCTCCGGAAGGAAGGCTTTCATTCGCCCGGCCGCCGCGCCGCGTGGGTCTCCCCATTCCCACCCGCACTGCCTCCCGCGTGAGGGCCCCCGAACCGCGGGGCCGAGCTCGGAGGCCCCCGTCCGCCCCCCGCGAGCGGAGCAGGCGGCGCCCTCCGCCGTCGTCCCTCCGCCCCCCACCGCTGCGCCCACCCCCTCGCCCCGAGAGTGCTGCTCCCTCCTTCCTCCGCGCGCTGACCTGCTCCCCGGGCTGTGGGGACACGTGGAGCTCCGACCGCCGCCCGCACTCCCCCGGGCAGCCAGATGCGACCCCTCAGGTGAGGTCCCAGCGCGGCGGCGGCGGCGGTGGGTGGGCTGCGGGTGGGGGGGTCCAAGGCGATTTAGGGGCTTGGCTAGAGGAGAGACCGGGTGGGG